>PVKB01004992.1:0-115421 GCA_004027205.1 Ctenodactylus gundi | reverse complement strand
GGAGGGGAGGGGAGGGGAGGGCCTGGAGGAATGGCTCAGCAGTTAAAGCGCTTGTCTGGCAAGTGCTACATCAGTCGCTAAGTACCTGAATTCGATTCCCCAGCACCACATAAGATGGGTGTGTTGGTCCATTCCTGTACTAATTCCACCACTAGGGAGGCTAAGGCAGGAGGATTGCTGTGAGTCCAAGCCAGCTAAGGCAACCTGGGCTCCATAGTGAGTTCAGGACCAGCCTGAGCTACAGAGCTAGATCTTGTCTCATAAAAAAGAAAAGTGCTGTTCAGGGCCAGATGCAGACATTTTTCAAGAACTAAGAAATGAAGGAATAGGATGTGGCTATCAATCTTGGGGGAGATTTGTCATCCATCACTGAAACGTAACCCTGCTTTTTTCTTTCTTTCTTTCTTTCTTTCTTTTGGCTTTCACATTTAACTGATCGTACATCTTGTTTTAATTAATCATGGTCTCGAAGTAACCCGGTAAGTGGTGTACCCTGTGAGTGTACACACACTTGTATTTGTACCTTAAAAGTAGATTTTTTGTTCTTTAGGGCTGCAGACAGTATTAGCATCAAAGTGCATTTTTATGAGTAGACATGATAAAAAGAAAAATTGTAGTATTGTATAATTTCTTGTCTAGTATTTCAAAAATTAATGACCAAAATTTAAGCTGAAACAGATACGGTTTAGTTTTAAACCCTTCTTAAAAAGCTTTTGTAATACATAAAGGAGAGGCTGTTTTTGTTTTGGCTGTTCCTCAAAAATAAAAAGGTATTTTTAAAGACTATTTATTTTAAGGAAGACTTGATATTTACATAGACAAAAAGTTGCCAAGGGTATAACCTGCAGAGTGTCCACAAGAAAGGAATTCACTTGATCTTATAGCCACTAAAATCTCATGGAATTTTGCCTAATTCCACTTTGTCCAGCTGGTTGTAACGTTAGACTTTCTAAATAGTTGAGGGAAAATCTTGAAGGTTCCTTCCACACTACTTGATTATGCTGCATTAAGTTCCTTATCAAGACAGTTTAAGATAGAACTTCGTAGAAACAAACAGACAAAGAATGAAGAATCGGAAATAGAAACAACTGCCACAGACTGCTGTGAGGCTGGACAGGGCGAAGCTGGTAGCTGTGTGCTTGGTAGTTCCAATTCCTTAGGTTGTGCCAGGCACCATACTCAGTGATTTCATACATTATAGGTCTGTTTTGTTTTCTCTGTTACATCGTGTTTGCAACATCGTAAAGAGAGAGGCATAGTCATTTTCCAGTTTACAAAGAAACTGATGATTAGGTTCAGTTTCTGAGATTACTTACATCATAAGTGGTAAAGTCAGAATTGAAACTTAGGCAGCCCAGAGTCCATACCTACCCCCTCCCACCCAGTCCTGAGCTTCTTGGGATCACATTTGTGAAGTTTAATCCTTACCCTGCCCCCAGCAGTTCTGAGTCCGGGAGGAAATAGATTTGAATGGAGGTAACCATATAAGTGCTCAGTTATGCACATAAGCATATGCTGTATGTACAATGTGCCTGTGTGTGTGTCTCCCAGATAGAGTATATATTTTTAAAAATTGGTAATCACGGTAGTAATTAACATAGTCAGTGTTTACTATGTGCTAGGCATTCCTGTTAGCACTTTATATGTGTTATTCCTTGAAACTGCCCTTTTTTGTGGTACCCAGAGCCTTCACACTGAGCTACAACCCCAGGCTTATTTGTATTTGTTTGTTTGTTTGTTTGTTCAGACAGGGTCTCATTCTGTAGCCCAGGCTGGCCTTGGACTCACAGCAGGCCTGCCTTACAGTCTTGCACCACCACGCCCAGCTTTATGTAGTTGCTGAGGAATTGAATTCAGGGCCTGTGCTTACCTTGTGCTTTGACTGCTGTGCCATTCCTCCACCCTCTTCTCCCCAGCTCCCATTTTATTTTTTATTTTGAAACAGGGTCTCACTAAAGTTGCTAAATTGCACAGGCTGTGCTTGAATTTGTGATCTGCTTTGACCACCCAGAGTGTTGAGATTACAGGTCTGTGCACCAGGCTTGAATCTATTCTTTTCATAGCCAAAGAAGCATCTTAGAGAAATTAAGTGACTCGCTAAGGTTAGACTGCTAGCAGGTAGCTCTCGCTGGATTACAGCATAGATGGTCTGGCTCCTGGCCTGTTCTAGCCTTATGTCCCAGGAAGAGGCTCGCCAAGTGGAAGAGGCAGACTGCTAGCGGCATCCTGACCAGTGGGCCTGTGTGTGAGAAGCACACCATAGGAAAGACGGAGAGGTGTGCTGAGCTCGGGCATGGTTCGCAGGCAGGACTAGTGAGAATGTTCAGAGGCTGAATGGTGATGCTGTCCCAGGCCTGAGGGCTCATGCATTTTGGAAGGTGTCATTGAATGCATACTGCCCCTTGAAACTAATAAGATGGTGTCACTAAAACAAGAAGCGCTGGTGTGGAACATTACAGGTTAGTAACTGCTGTCACAAGCATGCCTACAGGCAAGCATTGTGAAGCTGCCTGGCCAGTCCCAAGGGCTCTAGAGACTCGTGGGTAAGGCTGAGCCCAGGGCTGCATCCAGTGGAGCAAGAGCTGCACTGTGTGTGTGTGTGTGTCCACGCCTGCCCCAGAGCACCTGCTCAGAGCGGTCCTGAGATCTTGTTGAGGGAGTACTGTGTATACTAAGGAACTGAATCAGGGAGAAATAACAGGAATCAATGTAATCTCAGAGCAGTGGGTAACCTGACTCCACATGAAAATAAAGGCAAGTCCTATTGATGAAGGTGCCTTGTGTGCCAGGTTAGTGGCAACAGCCTGACTGGTCTGATGCAGCTACAGGAAACACAGGAGGAAACTAGTGAAGACAGGATTTACCTAATTCCTTTACCCTTCAAGTTTACCGTAATGGCTCCTGAGAAAAATGTCAGTTGGCCTCAGGAAGGTTTTCTTACTGTGGATCTAGAAGGTGAAGCATTGCCAGCCACAGCCACCGTGTGGCACCTGCTTCGCTCGCGTTTGTGGTGCAGAGGCAGAGCTGCCACGTCAACAGAGGTATACTTAATCCAACCCCTCCACCCCCACCACACACACCAGCTCCCGTGACTACGACTAGATGGGCCCAGATGCATGGAGAAGGGAGAGTCATTGAGAACTCAAAGCCACGATTGCCTTGCCAACCCATACAGGTGGATTTCCAGCACCAAGCTTTTGATGACATCCTTGTAGGTACAGTTTATAGAGGCAAAAGCCAAGAGTAGTGTGAGTGACATTTGAGATCTAGATCCCTGAGGTGAATTATGCTAGAAGCACAGAGAAACAGACCCTGCGGGGACATTGGCATCATAGATCACTTTTGCCAGTGCACATGTGACTGAAGTGACAAGCAGTCAGTGGCACTGTTTAAAAGGTTCACCCCTCACTGCCTCCTTCCCACCCCTTTTCCCAGTCACTCATTGCTGGGGCGGGTATAGACACCCTGAGCTGAGGCCCCCACCCTAAGCAGGGCTGTAGCTGGGAAGCCCTCCTCCCCAGAAGTTTGCTAAGCATCCCAGAGCAAGAAAAGTGCACACAACAACAGCGCTTCAGTTCCCACCCAGGCTAGCATTCCTAAGCTCGGGGGAAGCAAATCAGATTTCCATTGTCCTTCTCGAGCACTTCACCCACCCCTACCATTATCTGAGTCAAATACACAACCAGTGTCTCCTGTATGTCAGTGTCTCCTGTATCTCTACTCTGACATGGGCGATCGGGCAATGGGTATGTGTTCTGGCCTTGCCCCGCCCTGACTCAGTTAACCATTTCACATCTTCCAGGCTATGAGAGTCACACTAACGGTAGCTTAAGGCTGAAGAATTAGAAAGATGGTGTTTGTGAAAGTGGCTGCTGCAGTGTTGCTTGGTCACATTTGGTTTTTCCTTCCTTGTTTGAAAAAGATGAACTGATCCAAGAAAGTCCTTCTTAGCATGGATGAGAGAAAAACCTTGCTCAGGCTTGCCACTTAGGTCTTGCAGCTGGCCGTCCACTCAGTGCCTGTATCTGTCGGCTTCTTCCGCTTTTGCCTTGTTTGCCTGATGCACTCTGGGGGGACTGGACTCTGTGCATCTTGGTGGAACACCAGGGGCCTTGGGTCTGGGGAGTAGCCAGCCCGTGGAAAGAACCCTCGAGTCAGCTCCATCTCACCTTCAGCCAACCTCCAGCTGCTGTCATGGTCTTACAGAGGACAGCTTAACAAGACAATTCTGGTCATTTACCACTTCCCCTATATGCAGAGCTTTTCCATTTGTGAGAAATTCCATGCACCTGAGCTGAAAACAGGGCCTACACTTAAACCAAAAATAATATGGAGGAGACAGAAGGAGCAATGATATGAAGGATATGGAGGGTCTTGGGAGAGATGGGAGCCACGAAAAAAGCCTGGCGTGGTGCATGGAAGCCCAGCCAGCACTTGGGAGACTGAAGCAAGATTGCCATGAGTCTGAGGTTGGCGTGGACTACAGAGAGAGGCCCTGTCTTAAAAAACAAGAGGGAGGAGGAGGAGAAACAAGATACAGATGTGTAAACCGTGTTACATTAATTGTAAAAACATGGCTCTTTGACAGATCCTTGAGGTACTGTGCTGGTCTTTTGGTACCACGGAGCACCAAAGACTTATCTGCCTTCACTTGTATGAGGTTTTTTAACTCTGGAAAAAAACATACCAATACTAACATTGGACCTTTGTAAAAGTGTTGGAAAGTTTAATTTCAGCTAAATTTCAGTTAAATTTTAATTGCCTTAGAAAAAGTGTACCTTCTCATTTACTATTGCCATTTCTGTCTGCAGTATAAGACCTTAACTCAATCACTTTGTGTTGCAGCCAGGGAATTTAAATTATTGTTGGTTTTTTTTTTTTTTTTTTTGCAGTATTATGTAGCTACAGTCCAAGTTATTTGTGTTAAGAGTATAAAAGTAAAAGATAACTTGGCTCTGGGTTCAGATTGATCCAGATTCAAGTTCTAGCTTTGTGACACTGACCAAGGTTTTTATTTCTCTGAGCCTTACTTTTCCTGTCTCTGAAGAAAGAATAACATACCTCTCTTACAGGCTTGTTTTGAAATTATACAGAGATAATAAAATTTCCCAAGCTGGGCAAGGTGGCACATACCTGTTATCCCAGCAGTTGGGAGTGTGAGGCAGGAGGACTGCTGTGAGTTTGAGGCCAGCCTGGACTACAGAGCGAGACCCTGTCTCAAAAAAAAGGAAAAATTTTTACCTTCATTCTACTGTTTTTTGTACTTAGAAATTACTTTGCTGGTCACTATGGCTAGTAATTCTACAGCTCTGGGAGGCTGAGGCAGTTCTATCTCAGGGTGAGCCCAGCTGGGCAGCTTGGCAACTTAATGAGACCTTGTCTCAAATCAAAGATAAAAAATGGGCTGGGGGATGTAGGTTAGTGATAAAGAGCCTCTGAGTTACATCTCCAATAAGGAAAAAAAGAAAAAACACAAGTATAAAAGTAACAGACCTCTGCTAATCAAAAAGATCCAAATAACCAATATTAGGAATGAAAAAAGGACATCACTACAAACTCCATGCACATTTAAAATAACGTACAAAGAAAGTAGCGTAACAGTTATCAAGGCTTCTGGGGAGGGAAAAAGGACAGTTGTTTAATCGTGGTCTTCCCATGAAGACCACCTGAATAGCAGAGGAGGGTCGGATGGCAGAGAAACACTTCAGATGCCCTTTTCAGAAAACACGATCTGCTTTCTGCCGGAAGTCACTTGGCTTAAATACAGCTATGGATGTGGGGACAAAAATGGCGGAACTAATCGCAGCCCAGAGCACACAGCATTCCCATATATGTACATACCTAGCTACTAGTGAGGTCTAGGGGAATGAGGAAGTCTTAGGGAGACTACAGGGGCGAAGCGGATTGGCCAGAACTCACTGGACTTAAGGGCGTCAGGTGTGCCCGGGATGCCTGTTGCAGCATAGTTTGCTCGACCTCTGTGTCCCAGATATGAGCCAGTTACGCCTCAACCCAACCTGGTTCTCTCACTGTTACCCCTTTTTTAATATTTGAAATGACCTCAGTCAGCATAATTGATTTTCTTTCAGCCTTATGTACACGGGTCAGACAAGCTCTCAGCGACATAACTATAATAGAGCCAACAAGCAAAATAGTGGTAGTAACCAAAGTATAGGGAGAACCAATTTAAAATCAAGGATTTCCAATGATCGAGTAAGCCCTTCATAAAGGTACTAGAGACAGCAATAGAAATCCTAGTAATATTAACACAAAAAAAGTGTTCTGTTAAACTGACCATAGCTTGTGCATATTGATTTGACCAAGATCCCTTAACCAAAGTAGAGAGATGTATTACAACTTGAGAGACAGTAGATAAAACAGGAAACTGGAAAGCACAGATGTGAGCGGAACGGGGATCGCAAAGAACCTGCTGCGTTGAAAGAATGTGCAGCTGTTCCTGTTGAAAATCCATTTGTTGTTGTAGGACGAGAATAGGTTGTTTTGTAAGTTGTTTTATCTCCTGTTGCATGTTTAACCTAGACAAGGTGGCCGCAGAGACTGTGACTGAGAGAGATTATTGAGCGTGGCAGCTGACTGAAGAGACTGAGACAGTGCCACAGCCACAGTGGCAGCGGTAGCTAACGCAAAGATGTCAGCAACTATGCTTCGCAATGGTGATGCCAGCAGCTCAGCAATATCGATGCGTTAATCCATTCAGGAACTGCAGGATGTCTCGATCTAAGGCCTCTTCGTGGTGTGCTGGGATCCAAAGGGCTGGAGGCATAAAGCAGTTTTTAAGAGCGCAATTGAGGGCAGCACAATACAGGTCATTATTAGTAATATTTGGGGTATCAAAGACTCGTAGGGTGAAATACAGTGGCAGCAAGCGCAATCGTGAATATAGACAAGTGTCATTAGGGAATCAGAGTAAATCTTGTCCAGCACTTAGGGCTGGTAAAATTAAACTGGACTATCATGGTAGAGGTGATATCGAAGGGTCTGACGGCTGGGAGCAGCGGGGTTAGATTCATGGTTTACTTTGGGACCTGATTAGCCTACAAATTAAAGTAGACCCAACCCAGCAATGTGGTCTACAAGCACACAGGACTTGAACTTTTGTGCTGGTGGCTGAGGAATCTTGAGATGGGTGTCGGGAAGCAGTAAAGCTCCAAGCTTAAGTAGGAGAAGCAATATTATGAGAAATTGGTATGTATTTTCTTATGGCCTCACAGTTTTGCCATAGTAAGAAATCTGGTCCAGAAGTTTCTGAGAAGGGGTCAGGGGAACAGGGGTGGAGGAAGGGAGCTAAGATGAACCAGGGAGACTGCATCCATCAAAGTAACAGCTGTATCATAGCCATAAGAAGTGTTTGGTGCAAGTGGTGTACAATTTAGATTGAAGTTATAGGTATTAGGTTCTAGCAGCTGAAAGTAGGGTTATCAGGCAGTGAAACCAAAAGATCATGAAGAATAGAGGTGCTTTCAATAATGGCTACATCTGGGGCATATTGGGAGTCATTACCAAACCAGCAAGGCAGAGGCATCCCAGTTTGTGTCAGCCAATATGGGGGGACCAAAAATTAGGTTCCTGTGTACCTGAGCTGCTTAGCCATTGGTAGTAAGCACCGCACAGAGGAGCACAACCGTCATTGGCGCAGTGATGGAGGTGTTTCCCAGAGAGAGTCTCAGGGCCTAATCAGTAAGACCCTTTAGATCTCCCCAGGCAAACTTACGTTGTTTGTATTTTGGTAGGGCTCTCCCCCATCTGAAATGAGTCTGGTGACCCTCCAGGGTGAGTTGTTTCATCTTCTTTGTCGGAAGGTCTCAAAGTCCATGTTCAGACACGTCTGGTGGGGACCCAGGTTGGCTGTGGCTCATCCTGTGGAAAAACACAAGCAAAGCCTCTCCCCAATGTTAGTAGGGTTCTTGGACCTTTCCATTGATAGTCTAGGGTGTCTTTGCACAACCAGTGGCTGGGTTGGGCCTACTGCAGTTAATGGAGCCCAGTATTTATGTGCAGGTATCTCTGAGCTATTTTTTAGAAAGATCAAAAACTTGAGAGTGAAAGAGCTTTGTGAAAAGGGGTGAGGAGAATTACCATTTTTGTTTCATTAATAAGGTTTTGAGTTCTTTGTTGCATCATTTGACAATGCCTTGGACCTGGGGCTTGTATGGAATGCTTGCCGTATGTTGAATATTTCAAGATGTACAGAATGTTTGGAATGATTTGTGAACACAGACAGGCCCATCATCTGTTTTCATAGAATAAGGGACGCCCATGATAGCCAAACAGCGCAACAGATGAGATATAACATGTTTAGTAGCTTCCCCTGTTGCTGGGGTAGCTGTGGTGAAACCTGAGTAGGTATCGATGGTCACATGGACATATTTTAAGTGTCCAAAAAGTGACTAATGGGTTACATCCATTTGCCATAAGGTGTTGGGTTTTAGCCCAAAAGAACTAATGCCCATGGACTGAAGTGGGCCCAAGGGGAGTAATGGGTCATACTTTTGACAGTCCTGGATAATTTGTTTGCAGGTCTCAATGGTAAGTTCAGGGATAAGTAGATGGAGGCTCTTGATGAAGTGATGGAATCTGAGATGTAGTTGTTTAGCTTGTTCAGGAATAGAAAATACTGTTGTTCACATAAGGAAGTCATCTTTAGGGTAGACAGAGGGCCTGGCGGGCCAGAATGAACTCAGATGTGTTGGACAAACAGTGAAGCTGTGCGGCTTTCTAATAACGTCGGAACGCTTGCCATAGGGGTGTCTAGAGGACACTGTGCAGAAACATCACAGTGGGCAAACGGCAAGAGGGAAGCAACTTCGCACAGTATTGGCTATCCGTGAGTAGACTGAGCGGCTCCTGACACACTGCAAGAGCCTGTGCGTGGCAAATAGTTCTAGCTATCGAGGGGATGCAGGCTGAAGCTTAAGTGTGTGTGTATGCTGTGGGGATTTGTGGGGAATAATTATCATGACTGTAGTACCTGCAGAACTAGCATCTGTGAAGATTAGGGTTGCCTTTGGGATTAGTCCTCTAGATATACAAGATTTGTATACTGTAGGAGCAGCAAAGACAAGGTTTGTAACAACTTACTTTTTGGAAAGTGATTGTCGATATCTCTGGAAAAGCCTGTAAGCATAATTTGGATATCGGAATTGTTATGCAACAGGAAAGTTAGGTCCTCCTTCTGGATGGGAAGCACAAGTTTATCAAGTTCCTTACCCAACATGGCCAGGGATCAAGTCCTAAGTTTTTGAACTAAAAGGGAAGGAGCCCTAAAGGGATCAGTAATTTTTGAAGAGGGATGAGTGGCTAAATGGACCCATTCTACAATGTTATTGGGTGGCTACCATAAGACACCAGTGGGCAAACGAGGAGTAGGTAGGACCAAGGCACATATTATGTCATCAGGGAAATATCTGTGTCATTTCATGGAGTGCAAATGTTGTTGCATCAGAGAGAGCACGGTTTTGCTTGAGGAGTAAGGGTGCACAAAGAGGTAGGCTCTGTCTCCCTTAAGGCAATCATACAGGTGGGAGAGAGCACAGGTGGGGATCCTTAACCAAGGACATAGCCAACTAATGTGACCTAAATGGGCTCATAAACCGTTACGAGTAAGGATATTGAGGATATCAGTAAAAGGACCAACAGGGGAGATGGTAAAAGGAAGAATAATGGAACCTAGAAATGAAAAGGGGGGATTATTTTGAACTTTATCCATAGCAACATGTAGATTCAGAGACCTTAAATTATTTAATAAAACATCATAAGCTCTAGCCAATTGGGAGTCCTCAGAGTGGGCCAGTAGAATGTCATCCATAGCCCTAGCCACTCAAGCAGAGGGCAGACAGCTTGAAAAACATACAGCTGACATATAGTGGGGCTGTTCCTCATGCCCTGTAGCAATACTTTCCATTGATACTGTTGGGCAGGGATAGCATGGTTGAGGGAGGAAACAGAGAAGGCAAAATGTTCCCTCTTCTCAGGGTGAAGTGGAAAGCTAAAGAAACAGTCCTTAATATCTGTAACCTTAATTAAGCAGCCTGCGGGAATAGTGGTGGCCCTTGGTAACCCAGGCTGAGTGGAGCTGCCGTAAGGCCATGAAGTAACCAAAATTTGTCTGGTGTACATTTTGGATGATGAGGATGGGGGTATTATATGGACTAGTTGAAAGCTCAATATGTCCCATTTTTAATTGTTCATTTATAAAATCATGTAAGTGGAGAAGTTTTTGTTGGGAGATAGGCCACTGTTCAACCCATATGGGGTTATGGTGTACCCACTGTGATTTTATGGGCTGTGGGGGCTGGACCGTGGCCTAATGTACTGGGGCTGAGGCCGGAATGAAAGCACATTCCTCTTGGCGAGCTGATCTTGTATCCGGACCCTATAAAAGGCCTTTCATGGGTAGTGATAACCGCACCAGCACTTCCAAGAAGATCTCTCCGGACTAGATTTTTGTGATGGGCCTGTGACTATTAAGAGTTGGATAAGACCCCAGTCACCGTCTGTCTTCCCACATGACTGGGCTTTTTAACATTCTACTGTTTGTGAGACCTCTGACACCTGTCATGTAAACTTGAGGTCCCTCTGTCATCTCCCATTCCGGGGGATCTTCTCTTAGTGGGTAGTGTGGCATCCACTCCCGTGTTGGCTATTCCTTTAAAGATTTTATGTCTAATTTTTAATTGTCTGTGAGGTTTGATCTGGGTCCATAGGGACCGGTCCAGAAAACTCCTGATCTTTTTATGTCCATTTGATTTGAGCCAGAGGTGTCTGAGTGGAATCTCTCCCTTTGTTGGGGGGAGGGCGGGTGCCCTACTGGCCATTTAAAGGCTGTCCAGTGAAAGAATATTTTGATTAACAGTCTTTCATCCAGTGAAATCCCTAGGACATCTAGGACAGAGAAAGGGGGGGTGCGTTTTTAATTTAGTTTATGGGAGGGAGGCATAATGCGTTCTGTATTGGGCAATCCAGAAATGACAGAAATGACCAGTATTTCCACATCCCCAGTAGGAGGCACTAGTGTGACTGCAAGGGCAGAAGCCATTAGGGAAGCCTGAGCTGTGTGTGTCCCTAGGTCCTGTGACGCCATGATCCAACCATCTAGTTAACCGTTTTTAACCTGAGCAATGGCACTTTTACGTTCTTTATTAAGGCTTTTCTATACTAGCTCCTTGACGTGAATTTTCTCTGCCCCTGGATGAGTGACCTAATTATAACAACCTGGGTCACCTGGTCTATGAATTGAGTAAGGTCCTCTGAGGCCTTTTATCTTACACCCTACAAGCTTTGGTTTTCCCCTCCACTAGTCCAGGCAGGCAAGGCACAGAGGCGAACTTGGTCAAAATGAGGGGCAGGAGCCCTAGCCTGAGCATGGGGGTGCACATTGGCCTTCCCCCTGTAAGCATTCTTTACCCCAGAAGGGAGTGCCGCCTGGCGGTTCTTTCAGCCTGTTGTCCGCACTCATCCTAATAGAATGCCTTCCGTTTTAGGAAAATGGGAGACGGGACTGCGGCTCTACGGAGGTCTTTCCAGTCCCGGGGGCAGTTAAGATCTAAACTAAGGGAGTCTAAATTTGTTCAGCGAATGCGCCGCCAGGGCTATCCTCCTTAACTGCCTTTTTAAACTCCTTAGGCGTATTTAGGTCTGTGGGTACCACTGTAATGGTCATTGAACGGTGGGACTTAAATTTACGGGATGCGCCTGGCAGGGGATGAGAACTTGTTCTAGGTCTGCAGGCATGCTCCAGGTTTGTCCCTGCTGACATAGGGCCAAGAATGGAGTGGCCGATTTTTGAGGGGGATTCAATATTGCAAGGCTTGTCGGGCCAAGGAGGTGGTGGCTCAGCCTAAGCGACAGGGAGAGCCTGAGACTTGCAGTCAGGCAGAGAAGGGTCAAGGCCGTTTGAAAGTTGGGGGGTGGTGTGGTAACCCGGCCTTGGTAAAATCAGCTTCCCTTGACCTCTCCTTGGAAGTTTTTGTTTCGGTTTTGAGTGAGGCCGTGGCACTGGGTGACTCAGAGTTGGAAATAGCTAACTTTATTGCTGCCGTACCCAGGCATGGATCTGAACCAGGGTGCCCCAGCGATTGTTGGATGGCAGTAACTCTGGGGAAAAAGAAAAGCAGAAGGCGTATTTCCTGTGAAATTTCCACTCCACGTGTGTCCATCATGATTTTGTCCCAAATGGCGACGGGTTTACCGTCCACCACCTTTACCCAAGGGTTCCTCTCTAACACTGTTTCCCAGAGCACTTGAGCCTCTCTCTGTGGATTTTTAAGCCTCAAGTTTCCAAAAGAGAGCTAAGAAATTGCTATTGGGAGTCCTTCAAGAAGCACGGTAAATTCCCCATTTTTCCAGGGGGTTCAGACTTCTGCTTACCTTGATCGCCTCAGGTCCCTCTCGGGATGCCAGTTGTGGTCCTCATCCCATGAAGACCACCTTCGAACAAGGGAAAAACACTCCAGAAACCCATGTCAGAGAACACGATCTGCTTTATTCCAAAAGTCACTCAGCTTAAATACAGTTATAGATGCAGGAAAAATGGCAGAATCAATCAGAACCCAGAGCACACATTATTTCCATATATGTACATACCTAGCTCCTGGTGAGATCTAGGGGAATGAAGAAGTCATAGGGAGAATACAGGGATACAGGTGGGAGCGGATTGGCCAGAAGTCACAGGACTGAAAGGCCTGAGGTGTGCTTCGGACACTTGTTGCAGCCTAGTGTGCTAGACCTCTGTGTCCCGTATATGAGCCAGGTACTCCTCAACCCAGCCTGGTTCTCCCACATTTAATGTATATGGAGTCTCCAGTTTGCAACTTTCTTAATAAAGTTCTGGAAATGTATTTCACAACAACATTAATGTACTTACCACTATATAACTACATATTTAAAATTTGTCAAGATGACAAGTTTATGTTATGTGCTTTTTTGCCATAATAAAAAATTAAAGGATAGCATGAGAACTCTATCAGTAAATTCTGAAAGTTATATAAAGTTGACAGATTTGCTTGAAAAATACAAATATTGAAACAAGAAGTAGGAAAGTTGAGTTCTCCCTCCTCTAGGCAACAAACTGGACTCATAATTTAAACTCTTCCTTCAAAAGAAAGCTGAGGCCTGGATGACTTCACTGGAAAATTCTTTCTAACATTTAAGGAAGAAATAACACAAATTTGTCCAGAGAGTAGAGTAAAAGGAAAACTTTCCAAGTTCTTCTGTGAAATTAGCATATCATAATACCATATCATGACAAGGACATCCTTTAAAAAATTACATCCCAAAGAAAAATTGCAAGCTAATATAGTTTATGAATATCGATGTAAGTGTTACAAATAAAATGCTAGGTAGTTGCAACCCCACCCACCATGTGCTCCAGATGAGGAACGAGGTGAGCAGCCACCTTATCCCAGCGATACGCCCCTAGGAACTGACAGTCAGGAACTTGGCTGTGTTGTCTTGCCTCAGAGAACAAACTCATCGATTGCAAGTCTTACCTGGGTTGCTGCCCTCGAAAACAAAGATTGGTAGAATAATAGCATGGAATTTCCAGAGAGGTCTTACTTCAAAACTTAGTAAAGAACAAGAGCCACATGGACTTCTTTGAGGGGGGTTAAACTGGTCTGAGTTTGTGGCAAAGGATAACGTAATGTGTGTCCAACCTGTGAGTAACACCAAAGAGGCCAAATGGCAGAAAGTCTTATATGAACAACAGCCCTTCCCTGATAACTCTGTGGACTGGCGGTTCCTGGAAGAGCTCTGGAAAATCATCCGTGCTCGAAAGTACCATTATTGGTCTGTGGTACTTGAGTCCAGTGTGGTGATACAATAGCTGTGCAGTGTCTGTGGGGCGTTGTTGTTGTTGTTGTTGTTGTTGTTGTTGTTGTTGTCTGGTGGTATAGGGATGAGGATCTTCCTCGTTGGCTTTTTGGGACTGGCCTGGCATCTTCATTGGTTGGGTATGTCTAATTCGATCTCACTGATAGAGGTGAGGGGCAGAAGAAGAATGGACAGACCCGATGGGCTGACCTCCAAAGTGCTCTTGTCTTCATTACGTTCACTTACGGCTTTTCACCAGTGCTCAAGACCTTGACAGAGTCGGTCAGCACAGACACCATTTATGCCATGTCAGTCTTTGTGCTGTTAGGCCACCTCTTCTTCTTTGACTGTGGTGCCACCGCTGCCATCTTATCAAGCACACTGACCTTGAACCTGGCCATCTTTGCTCCTGTCTGCCTGGCCTCACGTCTTTCCCGGTCCCTGCATGCCTTCATCGTGGTGACATTTGCCATGCAGATTTTTGTCCTGTGGCCCATGTTGCAGAAGAAACCGAAGGCATGTACTCTTCACAGCTATGCGGGGTGACACTGCTTTTTGCATTTTCAGCCTTCAGAGGCCTGTTGTCCATCAGTGCTGTGGGAGCCATACTCTTTGCCCTTCTGCTGGCTTCCATGTCACGTCTCTGCCCTTTCTACCTCATTTGACTGCAACTTTTAAAGGAAAACATTCATGGGCTTTGGAATGAAATTGAAATGAAAGAAGACTTGTCCCGGTTCCTCAGCTAACTTAAAGACTTATGTGACGTTATTAGGCATAATGATAAACTGGCATCCTATAAGCATAAAGTTTGAGGGCAGAGTACCATCCTGGAAGTAGCAGGCTAATGTGGGTGAGAGAACAGAGCTCCCGAAGGAAAAGTTAACCAAAAACTTGTGGTGAAGGTGCTTATTCTTTCTGCTAATTTGTGGATGAAAAAGCTTTCTATCCTCTTGAATGATTGCCTCTCGTGTATTATTTGCAGCAACAAATGAAGTGATATAGTTTCTATTTATTAAAAAAGTAGCAACGCCAAAAAAATAGAATAGAATGTTAGATAAATAAATCTGATGGTATGTAAGTAGGAAATGCATTGCAACAAAGTTGGATTATTAAAAATTGTAAAGTTAGGAATCCGTAATTATTCATCACTAACAGAATAAAAGTAGAAAGTAAGATAACAGAAAAAGCATTTACAAAAATCTAACACACATGCCCTTTTTCTGCCCTATAATTATTTGTTTTGTTAGTGTATGTTTGTGCTGTGTAATAGTTACATTCAACTTGGGAATTGGCATATATACCTGTTGTATCTTAATCATGTTAACTTTTTCTTCCCCGCCCAGTCCTCCCTTTCATCCTTCCCAATATCTGTTCTTGATTAACAAAAAAAAAAAAAAAGTCTTCACAAACTAGGAAAAACAAGGCACTTTCTTAGTCTAATAATGGATATTTCCAAAACTACAACAAATGTCATACTTGTTCAAGGTGAGATGTGAGAACTTTTCCTCTAAGGTTGTGTAATAACTGACAATGCCTATTGTGACCATTACTTGACATCTTTACCATCATAATAATACATGAAATAGAAACAGAAGGTAGAAGGCTTAGAAAGGAAAATCAGTACTCATAGACCATCTAGTGGTCTATGTGGAAAATTCAACATACTCAGCTCTTTAAATGAACAATTTAGTAGAGTTACTTGTGTTTCCATATGGCAAAGGAAGCAATTAAAAGTAGAATTTTCAAAAAACTATAATTTTTTAAAATTTTAGTAATTTAGTAATTAGTAAGGTATTTTATTTGGGAAAAGAAAGTTACCATTTCTAAAAGCATAAAATAAAGTTCATACTGAGGATCCATCTAAGTGAATATATACAAAGTTTCTACAAGAAAACAACAATAAGGCATTATTGAGAGAGATTAAAAATCACCTAAATAAATGAACATAACAGAAGTTGATAATTGGAAGTTTCAATATCATAAAGGTGTTAATTCCCCCCAGATCAATTTGCAAATTCAGAATTAGAGCCCAGTAAAGAGGAGTGTGTGTGTGTGTGTGTGTGTGTGTGTGTGTGTGTGTGTGTGTGAGAGAGAAAGAGAGAGAGAGAGAGAGAGAGAGAGGAAGAGGAAGAGAGAAACAGAGAGAAAGAAAGACTTTATAGGTTCTAGAACTTATTTTAAAAAGGTCAAGAATAACAAAGCAGGAAAGACTCAGACTAAAAATGATTCATGTTATAAGGCAACATTAATTAAGACAACGGGCTATTCCTGCAGGGATAGACAAATAGCTGAGGAGGATAGAAGATAGCTCTGAAACAAACATGCACTTGTGAACACGGAATTCATGACAAAGGTAGCGTTCTGTGGCAGTGGGCTAAGAGTGGTCTTTTCAAGATAGTGCTAAGTCAACTAAATACCCATCTCTTCAGGGGAAAAAAAAATGAATCTTAACTCCTACTTCATACCACATGCAAAATGTACCTAGAGCTGAATCATAGACCTAAGCATGAAAGGTTGGACAATGAAGCTTCTAAAACATAAAATAGAATACTGCCTGGAGATAAAAATCAGATGCAGTGGCACACACCTGTAATCCTGTATACTTGGGAGGCTGAGGCAGGAGGATTGTGAGTTTGAGGCCAGCCTGAGTAACATAGCAAGATCCTGTCTCAAAAAAACAAATTAATAAGCAGAAAATATACGATAGGCACAGGTTTTTTTTAAACAGAACTCAAAAAACCCTTAAGACATAAATTGGACCAAGTTAAAATTAAGAAAAAAAAATTGTGTTCAACAGAATACATTATTTTGGAAGAAGAATTCTACAAAAGTTACAATTCACAAAGGAGCCATTCAGAATATAAAAGAGAAAGAAAGACTGGTGATCTGATGGGAAGATGAGCAGAAGAAACAACCTGGCATGTCAGGGTGAAGCAGATGTACAGATAGTCTAAAAACATACAAAAGTGTGCAATCATGTAGGTACCAAGGTAATACAAACTAAAATTGGCCATTATACACTCAACAGAAGTGCTAAGATGAAGAAAACAGAAAATTTTGATCATTCTCACAGAGTAAAGGTATTAAGTTGGAATTCCTGTTTGGTGTGTGTGTGCTTGTTACTGGGGATCAAGCCCAAGGCCTCCCCACTGAGCTACATCTCCACCCACCCTGCTTTTTGCAACAGTTTCCAGCAAAGTTACTAAATTGCCCAGGCCGGGCTCCAATTCAGGGTCTTCTACCCCCAGCTTCCTCAAGTGCTGAGATTACAGACCGGTGCCACCAGCCTCACCTCTGTTGGAATTCTTTACTGGTGGGAGCAGAAATCGGTACAGCCACTTTGGAGTGCTGCCGTGTCTGCCACAGTATTTCTCTCGTAGGTGTAACCCCAGAAAACTACAAAAGAATATACTCAGGAATTATTGTAGTCGCCCCCAAACAGAAACCATGTAAATATCCATCAATAAAAGATGAGGTGAACAAATTGTGTAATAGCCATAGGCTGGAATACCACATTAGTTAGTAAAAATGAACAAGTACCACGGCATTCAGGACACTGAGTGAACGTCACAGTGTAACCTCTGAAAGATCACCTGGTGACCTTGGTGTCCAGACTCTTTCAGACAGTATTACCAAAAATGCAGTGTACTCCAAGGTGATTCCTTTTGCAGAAATTCAGTTGCTGGTAGGTTCTTTTCCCTCTATTATATTTTTCATAAGGAAACTGGTTAAATAGCTATAGACTACTGGTTAAAACTCTGATCTTCTCTGTTGTGTTTTACTTTCTTTTTTTGCAGGTTGGGATTAAATTCAATGTCTCACTTACACTCAGCAAACGCTGTACTCCGAGCTGTGTGTCCATCCTCAGCCCTGTTCCGACTGGTTTTTTATTTAGGGGTGGGGAAGTGCCAAAGTTTTGCTATCAGCTCATCACCACTCTACGGAGAGTGAAAGATGGGGCCTTCATTTCCAGTCCTAATGGCTTTAGTTCTTCTTGCAGAGCAGAAAGCCTCCTTATTTTTAGCGCCTTTTTTTTTTTTTTGGTTGGTTTTGTCTTCAGCTATTTAATACAGTTGAATTATGCAAGTTGTCAGATCCACCATGTCCTATCTTGTAGCTTCCCCTCAGAGGGCTGCTTTATACAGATAGCAAACATCTTTGAATTTATCCTATTTTTTAAGTACAGAAGATTTTTAATATAGGAAAGTACAAGTGGTTCTGCTACTCATACGCTCGGATGTGAAATGAGTTCAATTCAAACTTCACTGTACTTATTATAATAGCCCTCCTGTCTGCTCTGCCCATCACAACGTTTGCAAAATAAGAATAAGCTGGGCCTGGTGGCACAGGCCTGTAATCCCAATGCTCTGGGAGGCAGAGGCAGTAGGATCCTAAATGCAAACCCAGCCTGGGCAATTTAGCAAATTCTCTTATGTTAAAATAAAAAAATTAAAAAATGGACTGAGAATTTTCATCAATGCGAAAGGATAAAGTTGCAGAACTTAAAGTACCTAGTTACAAAACTCACAAAGCTCTAATAACCAGACTGTGTGGTTTGAGTGCAAAGGTGCATGGGTTGTTAGGACAGAAAGTGCCCAGCCACAGCCCCATACACACACCATCGGGAGTTCTTCAGCAAAGGGCCAGGAAATTCCATGGGGAAGGAATATTCTTTTAAATAAATGATGATGAAAAAACTGGATGCTTGTTTGCCAAAAAAAAAAAAAAAAAAAAAAAAAATTGACCTTCACAAGACTGGTGGTGTAACTTGGTGGCAAAATACTTTGCCTAGTTTGACGGAGTCCTGGGGGTTGGTCCCAGCACCGAGGGGGAAAAATATCCCAGCCCATGGTGGTACTCCCTTATAATTCCAGCACTAGGATACACAGCAGGTTCAAAGCCAGCCTGATTACATAGCAAGGCTCCATCTCAGAAACGAAACAGAGAACCTGAACTTCAAGGACCATATAAATCCTTTAAACGTAAGAGCTAAAACTCTAAGACTTGTAGATGAACATATAAAAGAAATACCTAGGAACCTTGGGATTGGCAAAGATTTCTTAAATCTGATATAGAAAACATAGTCTATAAATAGGATTTTATCAAAATTTGAAACTTGTACTTCAGGCTAGGAGTAAGTATTTGTAAAACATCTGAAAAAGGACTTACATCTAGAAAAGAAAAAGAAAATCCTCATCCACAATAATGCAACAACCCAATTTTAATAACGGGCAAAAGATTTGAACAAAATGCCGCACAAAAGCATACAATTACTACATATGTGAAAAGATGTTCAACGTCCTTCATCCTCAGGGAAATACAAATTAAAGCCACAGTGAGGTAGAGACACTATGCTCCTGCTACAATGGTGCAAGACTGGCCGTATTCAGTGTTGGTGAGATTCAGCGGCACCAGAATGTTACGTACCGTACCACTGTAATGGTGCAACCACTTTAGGGGAAGAAAAAGCCAGCTGGTGAGCTGGCTTGGTTTGTCTTTTTGTCTTTCTTTTGTTCTTCCTATATATTTCTTTCTTTGCAGTTGTGGGGATTGAGCTCAAGGCCTTTGCACTGAACTACTTCCCAGTGCATTCTCTGTTTATTTTGGTTTTGTTTGTTTGTTTGTTTTGAGACAGTTTCTCTAAGTCACTAAATTGCCCAGACTGGGCTGGAACTTGCGATCCTCCTGCCTCAGCATCCCAGAGTACTGAGATTACAGGTCTGTGGTATCTTACTAAGTTAAGTCTACACCTACTCAGTCATTCCACTCCTAGGTGTTTACCCAAGAGCCGCGAGTACATACATTCACACACTTCTTGTACACAAATATTCATAACAACGTGGTTTATAAAACCCAATGCATATTATATGATTCCACTTATACAATATTCTAGAAAAGTGTAGAAAGTTTCAAACTGACCTATTTACCTGATAATGGAAAAAGGTGGAAGAAAGGGGGAGGACTTCCCAAGGGGCATCCAGAGGAGTTGAAGGGTGGTGGTTATTTAACGTCTTGATTGTGGTGGTGGCTTGACAATTACATATTAATATGCAAATGCTCTCAATCGTGGACACTTTATTGTATGCCAGTTATACCTCAAAAAAGTATAAAAACAAAGTTGTACAGAAAAGAAAATGTAAATATGGCTTAGTTCTGAGTAGCACAAATAGTCAAATAATTTTAAATTTTTAATTATTACCAAAACAATTATATTGAGGCAATGGGAAGTATATGAGATGGGGAAGGGAAAAAATCTTAATCTTTCATAGTGGGAATTCTGTGGTCTGGAGACTGAAAACACCAGCAAATATCAGTATAGGTCAGAAGCATGATGGCAGGGCTGGAGGAATAAATAGCTCACTAGTTAAAGCACTTGCCAGCAAGTGCTAAGTACCTGAGTTCAATTCCCAGCACCACATAAACTGGATGTGGTGGCTCAGGCCTGTAATCCCAGAGCTTGAGAGGCTGAAGCAGGAGGATTGCCATGAATCCAAGGCCAACCTGGGCTCCACAGTGAGTTCAGGACTAGCCTGGGCTACAGAGTGACCCTGTCTCAAAAACAAAAAAAGAAAAAGAAGAAGAAGCAGCTTGATGGTAAACACTGCAAGAACCTGCTAAAAGCAGCTCTCTCCATATGAAAAAAGAGACAGATTATTCTTAAGAACACACATAGTTTCCAGCATTACAAAATAGTGTAACAACAATAATAATATATGGCGTGAGGATACAGCTGTAGGAGGGGATGTAGGGATGTAGAGGCCTTGAGCTTGATCCCTAGTACCAAAAAATAAATTAATTAAAATGAACACAAATTATTATAGTAGTTAGAATTCCATTTGTGAGCTGTAATACAGTCTATTTTATATTGCATATTTACAATACATATTTATTTTGATGTTGCAGTTTATGGCGGGTCAGTGGTTGGTTAGTTGGTTGGTGGTACTTGGGACTGAACCAGGGCCCCTGCACTGAACCACATTCTTCACACTGCACTGTATCTACAGCTCATTTTTTATCTTTTATTTTGAGATTTAGGATCTTGCTGGGCTCGAACTTGTCATCTTCCTGCCTCGGCCTCCCACAGTGCTGAGATTGCAGACCTGCCCCACTGGGCTCACTATCTTTGTGTTTTAGATAGCATCTCATCGTGTAGTCCAGGCTGGCCTTCACTTTGCTGAGACACCCAAGCTGCCCTGAAACTCTCCAAACTCCTGTCCCAGCTTCCTGGGTGCTGAGGTTGGAGGTGTATCCCATCATGCCCTACTATTTTGTTTACTGTTGGATTTGAAAAGGTTCATTTTGCAACATGATATGTACTATTTTATGGAATTAAAAATAATGAATTGGGAATCAGGCCAGGTAACTTAGGCCTGTGGTCCTGGCACTCTGGGGCAGGGCGGGGGTGTGGGTAGGGGGAATGGAATCAAGAGGATCATAGGTTTGGGCCCAGCGTGTGCATTTAGTGATTTGGCAAGACTGTCTCAGAGTCAAATTTGGAGACTGGCTGGGAATGTACTGTGGTGTGGGCATCCTGGAACCCATCCTGAGCACCACAGGAGAAAAAGCGAGTTGGGAGGCCATTTGACTGATGCTGCTCCAGCTCCGTGTGCCCCTCCATAAGGAAACAAAAACCCATTTCAATGTAAGCAATAAAATGAAAATCAGAAGTGGTCAGCTAACCTCTGACTGGGGACTTTCGACTGGAATGCTCCCAATAAGGCTTACGTCCAGTCAGTCAAATATTTTGCCTGTGATCCCAATACTTGGTGGTTGAGCAGAAGAATCTCAAGTCGTTTTGTTTTGTTTTTGGACAGGGTCTCACTCTGTAGCCCAGGCTGGCCTTGAACTCATGGCAACCCTCCTGCCTCAGCCTCCTGAACGCTGGGATTACAGGCGTGTGCCACCATGCCCAGCTTTACATGGTGCTAAGGAAATGAACTCTTGGTCTTGTGCTCACAAGGCAAGCACTTTAACTGCTGTGACATTCCTCCAAGCCAGAACTCAAGTTTGAGGCCAGCCTTGGCTACATAATGAGTTCAAGGGCAGCTGGACTACTTAGTGAGACTGTCTCAAAAGAATGAATAAAAAAGAAAAAGAAGGAAAGGAAAGAAAGAGGAGAAAAAAGAAAGCAAACATTCCCCTGGTATCCATTTGAAGGGACCCGAAACTGCCCATACTCCAGGGCTGCCTAATGTATTAATCAATGTCTGTTCAAATAAACTCTCCAAAATTTTTAATGTGCCTTAGTTTTAGTATTATCTTTGATTCTGAGACAGGGTCTTGCAGAGTTGCCCAGGCTGGACTCGAACTTGAAATTCTTCTACTTTAGCCTTCCAGGACGGTGAGATTTCAGGCCTTTGCCACCAGGCAGACCTTGGTTTGTCTTTTAATGGTGGTAATAATATGAAAACGTTTATCTGGCAAGCACTTGTGAGAGGTACTGTTAACCAGTAAATCTTCGCTGGCAATGCTTAGACTCATTGCTATGGTTTGAGTATGTCCAAGAGTCCCTATGTAAAAACTTTCTCACTATTGTGAGGTTATTAGAGGGTGAAGAGTGAATGCAACTTTGGTGTTTGGAGGTGAGGCCTTTGGGAGGCAATTAGAATGAAAATCACGAAGGTGGAGTGCTCCATGATTGAATGCTGGTGGCTGTATGGGAGAGGGAATGGAAGGCATCGAGAAGTATGTTTCCTGTCCCTTGCCACGTGACGCTTTGTGCTGCCTCAGAGCTGTAACAGTATGAAGAGTGTAGCCAGAGGTCGACCACTGAATCTCCAGAACTGCAAACTAAGTAAACTTCTTTTCTTTATAATGTTAAAAAAATAATAACATACATGGACTCCCACGCTGGTAACACAGACCTCTAATCTCAGCACTCTGAGGAGACTGAAGCAGGAGAATCACAAGTTCAAGCCCGTCCTAGTCTCAGCAACTTAACAACTTATCAAGACCCTGACTCAAAATCAAAACCAAAAATGGGGTGGGGATTTGGGGTAGTACGAAGGCCCTGGGTTCAAATTCTAGCAGTGCCAAAAAAAGGACTTAATTAACCAAAACATATGAAGATAATACTTTAATGTAAGTTAAAGCTTTAAAATGTATTATGAGAGCCTCAGGGGTACAACCCCATGTCCCCGCATGTGCCTGGCTGATGAAGGGGCTCTGTTCACCCACACCCCAGGCTCAGCTCAGAACAGGTATTCCAAGAGGAGAGGCTGAGAACAGCAGGGTGAATAATTCTCTCAAGGGCTCTGCTCCTAAGAAGAAGTGTTCAGGTTGCAAGTGCAATCTTTTTCAGAGCAACGGGCAGCTTTTGATTTGAATTGCTCCTGTGAGGGATCCAAGCGTAGACCCACACATGCATCAATATGCTTATGGGGCTAGGATTGCTTGTCTGGATGTGTGAGGCTCTGTATTTCACCCTCAGAGAGCTTGCCTAGCCTGTGTGGCACCCTGGGTTCCATCCTCAATATTGTAATTAAATTAAATTTAACTAAAGTGTACTTAAATTTAGGAATGTCTTTTCTGTAATAAGAGGCCAGAATGCTTGAGAAAATGAAATGTTACTAAGACAATCCACATTTTTTTCATCTAAAGCCATGTAGGAAATGCAGGCCTAGTGTCTTTTCCTAAGTCTTTTTTTTTTTTTATTCCTTTTTCAGGTGGTCACTTCTTTCACCGAAACTCCTTGTCCCCTCGGAGCCTGGTATATGAAAGTGAATTCTCCACAATTGAACCTTCTTTGGACATGTACGATGAGAACAAAACCTGATTTTTAAAAATTGGGCTGTGGCGGTCACCTCTTTTGTGATTTGAGTTAGGATCACCTTTCTTATTTTGTATTCTCCTGTCAAGCATCCATTTTGGAAGAATGACAGCGCTTCCAGGCATAGGTTGGGGTTAAACTGCAAAGTTTCTGCAAGGTGAGGCATTGAGCACAGCATTACTGCCTAGGGGAACCTCAGGGTCCTGAATGCCTGCCAAGCCGGCCGCCGATCACAGCTGTCAACAAGCCTGGCCATCTCCAGGAGGGGTGGGCTGGGGTCTAGTGCTGAGTCAAAAACATATCCTTGAATAATCACATACTATTCTGCAGTGGGGTGGCAGGATTTTTTTTTTTAATAAATTTTTGTGATCCTCACTTCCAGTGCATTCTAAAGCCTGCAGGTGAAGCTTCTTGCCCACAAAGCATGAGTCACAGCTCCACGATGCGTTCTGCTTTGTCCTCTGTCTCTTGTTCTACTTCCTGGGAAAGAGCCTTTTTCCATAGGAAGTTGACAGAAAGCTTCGCTTTTTGTACCTCCTCTGAGACCCTGACCACCCCCATTTCCTGCCAGAGCCCAGCCTTACCCTACACAGGCCAGAAGCCAGTGTCTGCAAGTGAAGATGAGCCATCATCCACTTCGGCATTTTCCAGTGTCTGTATTGAGCATGATGTAATGTGACAAGTGTGTATGTAGCCACTTACACTGAAGGCCCCCCGGCCTCTCAGCCTGTGGGGCTTGTCCATTCGCCCCCACTGAGTGTCCATAGGCAGTTGGCACATGGGTCCCTGGCCCAGCAGTCCTTCTGGGCACAGTCATCACAGGGGGCACAGCCAGCAGTTGTCAACTTCGGAACAGTATTGAGAAGATCACACCAAGCCAACTCCTTGCTGCAAGATCCCAGATGAGGACCACTCTTCAGTTTTCACTGGTCTGACCCAGACCGCTCCCGCTGGCCTCAGCGCAAGCCTGAAGAAGGCAGCCAACATTGGCAGACAGGCTTCTGGGAAAGGATATGGTGGACATCATGGTCATGTGCTGTCCTCACACACCCAAGATAGCATCAGGTAACAGAATGAGAACCTTGTGTGTTATGAATAATCCTACCATGGAACCACTAAGAACAAGTTTGTAACACAGATCTGTGGATCCTTTTATCATCAGGTCACACCCTGTTCAACCTGCTTCTGAGTATGAGCTATGTGGGCCATGAGTATAGCTCAGTGGTTAAAGTGCTTGCCTAGCATATGCAAGACCCTGGGTTCAATTCCCTAGCAGCACATTTTTAAAAAATTAGCTGGGCATGGTGGTGACAGTTTGTAATCCCAGCACTTACGAAACTGAGGCAAGAAAATTGCCATGAGGGTGAGGCCAGCCTGCGCTACATAGTGAGTTCGGGTCTAGCCTAGGCTGCAGAGTAAGACCGTATCTCAAGAAAATGGAAAGGAAAGAAAAGCAAAGCAAAGCAAAGCAAAAAATAAGTATGAAATATGTACCGGTGGAAAGGCTTTCACATTCTTGTTATGAAAATGGCAACTCCAGTCTCCAGACCCCTTGGATTTGACAGTAAACCAAACAGACATGGAAATTCCCTGCTCTGTTATTTTTATTGGGCTTGTGGAACATAGAACACTTGCTACCTTTCTGCTTATGGCGTTTTTTCTTGTAACATGTTGTCTACATGCCTCAGACATAGAGGTGGCCCACAACAAAAATCATCAGAGAACTGGGATGGTGACAGACTTTAGAAAAATGATGACAGTATGACTAACAGCATTTATTTTAATAATTTGAGGCTGGAACGAGCAGATTTTTTTTTTTTTTTTTTTTTTGAGACAGGATCTCACTCTATGGCCCAGGTTGGTCCTGAATTTTTTATGGAGCCCAGGCTGACCTTGGACTCATGGCAATCCTCCTGCCTCAGTCTCCAGGCAGATATTTAAAGTCCTAATTGCTATTGCTTTTTACTGTTTCCAAGGACTTCTGTTTACGCATTTCCCTTTTTCTAGTCCTTCATACTATCAGAAATGTTTTTGATAAGCAGTTCCAAGGGAGACCACTCAGAGTGATGGTAAGAGAAAGTGTCACAGGAAGTGAGCGCCGCTTCACCAGAG
Source organism: Ctenodactylus gundi (assembly GCA_004027205.1). Classification (NCBI taxonomy): domain Eukaryota; kingdom Metazoa; phylum Chordata; class Mammalia; order Rodentia; family Ctenodactylidae; genus Ctenodactylus; species Ctenodactylus gundi. Next base: position 89,710 of record PVKB01004992.1, on the reverse strand, counting down.
CCCCAGGCAGGCAGCTGTGCTTGTGTTTGCTTTAGCCAATTGGACACAGAAGATCATGGCCATGTTGTTCCTACTGTGACCTCGTTTTCTCAAACCAAAACCCAGGTCCCTGATCTGTGCACACATAAAAGCATGTGTGTTAAAACTTCACTTGAGACACTGAAAAGGAATGAATTTGCTTGAGCGGAAATTTTTAAATGAGTTGTCTAAAATCTATCCATCATTGTAATGTTTGAATTTCTAGAGAATCTGGGCACATGTTCACTGTACACTAGCCAAGGAAACATTTCTTAGGAGGGAATTTACTCAGAATAATGCTTCAGATCCCAGCCTGACCCCCTTTTCTGGAAAATCAGGGCCACTCTCCGGCTCAGCTACAGAATGTCCTGTCTTTGTCAAGAGAGACACTAATTTCTTCCTTCATCAAGGACACTTGCTTTGGAAACAGAGGGAATGATATCTTTCATCACAGACAGCAGCCTTCCTTGTGGCAGCCATGCTGAAAGAGACACCTCCTGGGCTACCCAAGGGACCCTGCAGGGCTCCCTGCCATGCCAGCTCTGCGGGGCCACTCTTGTCAGCAGGCACCCTGTCTGCGCAGCTCAGGGAGTGGAGCATTGACCATGGCATGCATGGTTGGGGCGCAGAAAGCAGTTCTTTGTGTAATAGGTGAGTATCTTAGTTGTTCCACATCTTACCACAGTGGTGGTTATTAGTCAGGAACTGCATTAGAGCCTCTAATCATTTTCTTGGGTGGGGTGAGGTGGGGTGGGATAAGGGGGATTGTTTGAAGAAAGGAAAGGGCTAAAGAGTTAGCTGTTTGCACGTCAAACCTTCCATGCCTTCAGTGGATTGTTGTGAGTAGGGCCTGCCTCTGGCTTTTCCCACCACCTCCCCCATTGCCCATGGGGAGAGAGGCAGAACATTGGCATATACTACAGGACCCTTAGAGAGTGGGATTGGAGTGGCCCAAGTACTGGCCAGAAATTGAGTTGTGATCGTTACAGTGCAAAGGTGTAGGCTTTGAGGATCTCGACCATCCTACAGAAGGAACCACTCGTACCCTCCTTTCCTGCCATTTGAGAGAGAGAGGTAGCTGGCATGGTGGTATGGGTGAGCATGGTTGTCCAGGGCCTCTTTCAGGCACATAAGCTCCACCACCATCAGATTAAAAACTCTTCCCAAGGCTCAGGGCTGTTGAAGTGTGGCCCCATCTCCCTGCTCCCTTGGCTTCACCTCATAGCTCCTTAGGTGGTCCCAGGAAATTCCCTGAACACAAATCTGGCCCAGGGGCTAAAATGTACTTCCCAGCTGGCCTGGTGCCACAGCAGCCCCAGCTGACAAAAGATCCTCCAGTCAGAAAGACATCAGACAAAATAGGATTGCGGAATTCTCCTAACTCGACACATCCTGAAAGCTTCATGAACCCTTCTCGTGTTTGTATGATCCTTCATATCTGGCGCTCCCGTCGTCAGTCTACTTGCTACATTTCACTGGTTTTAACTGAAGAAAAATCTGCATGCTCTCTTGCTCTAACCTTTACTGTTTGAGCAGTGGTTCTATTACCAGGAAGGTAAGGAGGCAATGCTTATGCCAGGGTGCACTCTGACAAGTGGTTGCTTCATAAATGTCATGAAACAAAACCACTGAATTCAGGATGTAGCAGGAAAAAAAGGAAAAAAAAGCAGGACTATAAAGTTAGATTTGTCCAAAGACCTTTATTAAGTTCTCCCCGTGTGCCCCATGGTTATCCTTTGAGTTTAGGTGAATCTGGTGATTGTCAAGATCCTGGAGCCTGAGGATGTAGCTCAGCGGTAGTGCACACAAAGCTCTGGCTATTCTAGATAACCAACAACCAGCTTGGAAGTGAGATCCCATGAAATGAGGTTGACTCTTGAGAGGGAAGGGCTCCCAGGGCACAGATAAGGCCTGAAAGAAGGGCCAGGAGCGGACTAGCAAGGGCTGTGGGACTGAGGCTGTGACCAGGAGCCTGGGGTTGCACTTCCTGGCAGGAAAGGTTCTGGCAGGCCCAGCTTCAGCCTCTGTTTGCAGCCAGAGAGGCTGAGCTGAGCTACAGTGATGGGAGGATGGCCTGCTCAGGGCCAAGGCAAAGCAGAAGCATTTCCGTTAGAGCCCAGGTCCTCCGACTGAAGGCAGGAAAGCAAGAAGAGAGCCATGACAAGGAAGCAGAAGCCCACGTTTCCAGTCACAGCGGCTGGATGGGAGTTTATGGGAGCCAGGGAGAGCCCTGATGGGGACACCAGGTCTTATATTGGCAGGGTCCGTAGAGGGCTGTACGTAGATGCAGCACTGATCACAGGCAGAGGTTCACTGAGGGCAAGGTGGGCAGGTTGTGGCCACTCCAGTATCAGAACTCCTAGGAAGCTGTATTTTAAAAGCCCATACCAACCAACCCAGCCGAAGTAGCCTCTGTCTAACTGTAACCCCTCAGGTGCCCCGCCCTTCTCCCTGTCCACTGCCGCACACATCGGTACACAGGTTCGCACACACCCTCAGAGGAAGGGCCCTTGGGTCAGATAATGGTGGCAGCCAGAGGGGGTCTGGCATTGCACAGGGACATGAGAATAGGGTTTGGGGTGAAGCCCGGGGGACGATGACACTTAAGCTATGCACAGAAGAAGTTGCTGAGTACGATTTCACTATTCGAGAAGCCAAGCCAGCTGGCTCTCTCCAGAACCCAGTGTCACCCAGATCCAGAGTGTGATGTGGTTAAACTCACCCTTAGCTCCCACTGTAAAGGAGTGCAGGGAGATAAGAGTAAGGAGTCCCATCACAGAGGGATCGTTCTGCCACCCACAGCTTAAAATAAGTGCCTTCCCTCTCCAATCTCTATAAGGGAACTTGATACCCAAGAGATACTCTGAGTCTACACATTCTCACATTAGCCAGTCCGGGAAAGGAGGAGCACAGAGAGTCCTGGGGTGGTAAGACCCTTGCCAAACCTCTGGGGAAACACCTATGGAGTTTAGGTACTGCAATAGCAGAGAAAAGACAGAAATCCACAGGGGGTCAGGTGCCTGCCTTTGCTGCTGAATTCCCGACTGTCCTGCAAAACAGGTGGGAAAACACTGTGAGTGTGCACCCTCCAGGAAAGCCGCTCTTGCTGGCACTGCTTCCCTGAGCAGAGGGCACCTTGCTAGCTGGGGCTTCGTGTTTCCAGGTCACACCTGCCTGGTGGATCCTGAGTGAGGACAACGAGGTTGATGATCAGGAAGCCTTGTAGCTGGGGAGTCCTGATGGGTGAGGAGAGTTAGGAGCTTTCCCTTTCTGTGGGCATCCAGAATGACCCCAGCAAATCAAGTTTTAAGGAGAAATTGGGGAGGCAGTTACCTGTGTTATCAGAATGTGACCTTACCAGCCTGCAGTGTCTAAGACAGGGAAGGAGCCATCCGTCTCTGCTGCTAGAAGGATGACACTTTTGCCTCCATGAGGAGAGGCGGTTCTGATGTCCTAAGAAGAACCCATGGGGCCCGTGAGTTCCCTTCCTGCAGTTCTCCCTAAGCTCAAGCCACTTTTTGGTTTTTTTGACTCTGTCTTGGGGAAGAAGGAGGAGATTCTATGACGAAAGGACAGGAAAACTTTTGAACTTCATGCAACCTGACTATTAAACTTCCAGAAGGGTTCAGTGCCACCAAGTTGCTCAGGCTTCTGGCCCGAGCTCTGAATTCTTCCTGCTACCCCCTCCACAGGCACATACCACAAACAGTGGAGCTGGAGGTGGCAAAGCCCATTGGGTAGCCTAAAGGAAAGATTTTCTCAGTGTTGAGCAAGCCCAGCTGGTGGACCAGAGCCCAGCTGGTAACCTGGCTCAACAGCATTCACCTTTGTAAACAATACACATCCCTGTGTGGAAAGCCATGAGCTGGACACCATCCAAATACCTCTGTCCACCACACTGGGCTTTCTATCCCCTGGGCCATAGCTTCTAGAACTCCAGAACCATTTAATGCTGGGCTGACCTGCCTCCATTCTCACCAGTCCACTGAGCTTTACATGCCAGGGAGCCACAAGTTCAGAGAAGAGATATGGCCATCATCTGGAAGCCAGACTGACTTGGCCTTCATCCTTGCACATCCCTTGTCACCAGATCATCACCACTTTTTCTACCCACCTTTCTTTTTATTTTTTTGCACAAGATCTTTTCATTTTGTTTAATTTGTTCTTTTTCTTCTGATTCCCCCCCCCCCCAGTATTTTTATTGATAAGTATTTTCAGTACAGAATAGTTACATTCAGCTTGAGGAATTGGTGCATGTATATATCACATCTTGATCACTTTTACTTCCTCTCCACCTTTTTTGGTTCATGTTGAAAGCATCTCATCTGATCGGTTTGTTTGGTTTTATTGTAGTTTTCTGACTTTTTTGGCTTTATTTTTTCTCCACCATTTTTATTAACATATATATGCAATACATAATGTTTGCAATGAACTTGGGTATTTTGTGCACCTATATATCATATCAATATTATGATCCCTTCCCCTCCCCATTTTTGACCCTCCCCGACCCCCATAACTCCCACTGTCACTCATTTGATTCTATAGAATGTCTGTCTTCTGGGTTTCCCAAATCAGAGAAACCATGCGATATTTAACATTTAATCTTCTGCATCTGACTCACTTTACCATTCAAATCACCACTTATTAGCTCAGCTTCCCACCCCTAGAATGGGCTGCAGTGGCCATGTCTTGAGGCCTCTTCTCTGGGACAGTAGAGCCCTTTATTGGAGTGATTTTTTTTTTCTGTATCTTACTATATCTTTGTTGAGATTCTTTAATGTGGCTTCACCCACTAGTCCGCATAAGAAGAGAACTATAACAATGAAATTCATAAGGCTAAAACAAACGAGAAAGAAAAAGAGAGAATTTAAAATTCAAATTCCTTAGCTGAGTACTGAAATGTAAATGTTTGTACATTCAAAAGACATTCAGGTTGTCATTGCATCATCGATCAGTTTTCTTAGGACAAACTTACATCCAAGACCAAATGAGTGAATTGCCACATTAAACAAGCTTAAGTCTATATCAAATTGCTACATTAAGTGAACTTAAATCTATATCACATTAAGTATACTATGTGTAAATCAATAGAGTAGCATGCTTAGTTGTTTCAGACTTTTTAAACTTTCATAAATTATTTACTCACATTTCACTAATTACTAACATTTTGCCAGATTTGGTTTATTATCTTACCAACCTATCCATCCCTAATTTCATGCATACATATTTTTAAAGATTTTATACAAATTCTCCATGTTGAATATAATTATTATGTTTTGCAAACTTATGTATTGTGAAAAATAATAATTATGGGAGAAGATTCACAGATTTTTATGAGACAGTTCTACCCATCTTCGTTCACAGCTACTGTGGAGGGTTACAGATGATTGTCCTGAGATGTGGGGGTATTTTTTAACAAATTGAATCCAACATAACATGAATTCTATCTTGCTTTTGGAATTATTCCTTATCCACAATTAAATCCAGGTGTATTTACATGAAGTGATATTAAAGCTCCTTTCTAATGACTGGTAGGTACTGAACCAGGATATTTGTTAAAGGGGAAGAGAGTAGGTAAAATATAACATCCCAAACCATTTCTTTTCCTTCAGGTGAGCAAGCTGCTTCCCCGATAGGAAGGCCCCTGACTGTTGGCCATGCCCTGTTGTCACTAGTCCCCTGGTTTCACCTGGTTCCAGGCCCCTGTGCCTTCATGTTAAGATGGTACATGCTACCTTAGAGAAAGGCATATAGACACTGTCCCCCCGATACCCCTTACAACTTAGTCTGGCTTGCAGACCCAGCTGGAGCAGGAGTGCCCTTGGCTGCTACTTGGCTCGAAATCGGGGATCTTGAGCCAAGAATGGGATTCAGGATGGACTTTAGTGTGGCAACAGCTCAGGAAAAGGGACTAGTATGCTTAAAGAAATAGAAAGGCTTTAAGCTAGGAGATCATGTAGAGCTATGGAGAACACCATCACCAAATAAAAATACCCTGTTCCTGGACAAGAGAAAAAGTTGGTTCAGTCTGAGAGTGCATATGTCACAATTGTTTTTGACCCTCAGTAGCTTTTATACTCTTAGAAAATATTAAAGTTATTCCTTTCATATTTGGGTCATTCAAAAAGCCCCTTATTCTGGGTTCCTGCTAACTATGCACAACATCTCAGAGGATGGCATACAAAACTATTTTTCTAACTATACCACAGGTAATTTGGGATGGGGGAGCTTGGATAGACTAAAATGTGACAGATGACTTCTACCTTGAGGAATGAGTGGGAAACTATGCACTTGAATTTTAATTCACCATTGGATAGCTTGTTGCCAGAAAGAACACACATCAAATATTTGAGAAGCAAAATTGATCATTAACCTAATTTTGGGGCTCACTGTACAGAGATTTACCTTATCTAGAACACAAACTCTTGTGAGTACAATGTGAGCTAATTTCTTGACACTCAGATCATATCAACCCTTAAAATATTCTGGACAGCACAACTCTTAGATCCACATGGTTGATGTAAGTATAATTAACTAGTGAAATTGTATGGTATATATCTATATGTCAATAGTGTATACCTGTATGTGTGAAATTTGCTAATATAACCATTTCAATAAAAACTGAAAAAGCTATTTTGGCAACATGGACTATTGTTGGTTATAACCTGTAAAGTGAGGACTCTTTTGGTTGAAGGAACAAACAAACAAACAAAAAAAACCTACCTAAAATAAAAGGGGAATTTAGTGACTCCCAAAAGCTAAAGTCCCCTATGGTTCATCTATGCCAGAAGCAATAAGATCTGGCCTTCATACATTGGCACCAGGACACATCTGCCAGCTCTCTCTGCTTCCTCCAGGGAAACTCCACTCTCGGGTTAGTGTGTTGGCAGGCCTGTTGGCTCAGGAGCTAGTCTATGTTCCCAGGAATGGTCCAGGTCTGGGCCTTTGGAAGCACAGAACCAAGCCAGGTACTGGTCTCAGAAAGAATGCGCACTGGTTGCCACAGCCAACGTGGGCTCCACTTCTGTAGCCAGGGGTCACAGAGCTTCTCTTGCAGGACAGCAGCTGAGAGCACTAAGAAATGACTTCCACAGGAACATTTCACTCTCCCCCAAGTACTAATGTGAACTTGGCAAATCTTCACCCATCTAGCTTTGTTTTATTTATCATCTCTAGAATAGGAATCATAAAATATCTACTCAGTATGATTGATGGTTGGGGCAGATTTGATTTAAAATAATGTAATATGTAGGTTTAACATCATATATTTAATAATAGTTTAGTATCCAGAATATATAAAGAAATCCTACAACTCAAAAATAAAAGGACAACCCAGTTTTAAAATGGACAAAATATCTGAATGGGCATTTCTCCCTAGACAATATGACCAAGATGCACTTGAAGAGATGTTCAACTTTATTAGTCATTATGAAAATGCAAATGCAAGCCACAATAGATACCATTTTACACCCTCTGGAAGTGGGTATAATGGAAAAGATAATAAAAATGTTGATGAGATATGGAAAGATTGGAAACTTTATACACTGCTTGTAGGAATGTGAAGCAGTACAATTGCTTAGGAAAAGTTTGATGGTTGCTCAAAAGTCAAACATAGCTTTGTCACGTATCCCAGCAATACCACTTTTAGGCATATGCCCAAGAAAATTATAAATATGTTCACACAAACTGTTCATATTCATGGCAACATTATTCATAATAACCAAATGATGGAAACAAATCAAATGGCCATCAACTGATGATTGGATTTTTTAAATGCCATGTCCATAGCATGAAATATTATTCAGCTATTAATAAAGAATGAAACCATGATGTGTACTACAACATAGTTGAATCCTGGACACATTGTAGTAAGCAAAAGAGCCAAACACAGAAGTCCACATAGTGTTATCTCTTTTATATGAAATATCCAGAATAGGCAAGTCTGTAGAGACAAAAACAAATTAATATCTGCCAGAGGCTGGAGAAATAAAAAAAATGGGAACTAACTACAGAGTTTCATTTGGAATGATTTTTTAAAATCTGGAATTATGGTGGCACTAGTTGTACAGTCCTGTGATAAAGCTCACTAAACTGTGCACTTCAATAAGGTAAATCTAAGCCAGGCTGAGTGGCACAGGCCTGTAATCCCAGCATTCTAGGAGGCCGACTCTGGAAGACTGGGAGGTAGAATACAAGTTTGAACCCAGCCCAAGCAATCAGGCAGTCTAGCAATTTGGTGATTCCTTGTCTCAAGATCAAAAATTAAAAATGTGCTGGGAATGAAGCTCTGTGCAATCCCTGGAATTGATGTCCTATTTTTAAAACTTAGAAAGGAAAATTTAAAAATAATTTTAAAAGTAGTTAACTGTGTAATATGAATATCTTGCAAAATAAAAGAGAACAAAGAAGTAGGCTAGCAATCCTAAGTGCTCAATAAGTATTCTTTCTTCCTATAAAGAATATTCTCAAAGAGCGGTCTCCAGCATCAACATCACCTAAGAACTTACAGAAACTCTGAAGTGGGGCCCAGCAATCTGTGCATTAATAAATCCTGGATGATACTAATGCCTGCTCAAATATGAGAACCCTGGAAGGAAAAGTCATACCTCCTTTCAGGATGGCGACAAGTTCCTCCAAATTAACAAGTTCTTCTAAATTTCTCAAGCAAGGATTTCTCTAGAGCATAATGACATTATCGGTGTATGTTTGCAAAGTCTTAAAGCCATCCTGAAAGTTCATCCAGAGTTTCAAGCAACACTGCGGAACACTGTGGAGTTCTGGCAATCGACCATGCCCATCTCCATTGTCACACTCACATCCTTGAGTGCCAATGACAGGAACCCAACTCAAAACTAGCTAAAGCCTCCCAGAATGATTTTAATGTGCCCTCTTGCCTCTTCCTGGATGCGTGATCCTGGTGGGACCCAGGTGAGCAAATGACACCACATCCCAGTATCCCTGAGATAATATGGATTCATACCCTGTATTAGATTTTCACCACTGTGACCAAATCCCTGAGAAAGTCAATTGAGAGAAGGAAAGGTTTTAGGCCTGTGGCAAGGCACAAACATGGCAGAAGTTCATAGGAGAGAAAAGCTGCTCCTATGGTATCCAAGACGCAATGAGAGTAAAAATACGAGGGGAAGGGCCTGGGGACCATGAGTTGTCCCCACACCCACACTCCCATGACCCACTCCCTCCGACCAGGCCCCACCTCCTGCTTCCATCACTTCCCCATACCATCATATTATGAATCATCAGTAGACTAATACATTGGTGAAGCTGGAGCCCTCAAGAGCCAGTCACTCAGATATACTCAGAGTGTGCCTCACTGATTTTCTAGGAGTTTCTCAATTCCCTCAAGTTGATAATCAAGATTAGCCATCACACACACAAGATGTCTTAGATGAGTTAACACCCCCTTTGAACTGAGAGGACAGGGTCTGTCTTTCTCATAACTGCTTTCCCTGTGCCTGGTACACTGACCTATTAGTAGCCATTGGCCAAGCTAATCTCCGTGGTACCGTGGCAGGCCAGGCCTGGGATCTGAAGCTTGGTGTTTGGACTGAAAGACTGGCACTGGGGGAGCAGGCATCCATGTCCCATACAGGGCTTTCTGCCCTTCCCTTGCCAATGCAGAAAACTCCAATGGTCCCATCTCCAAGGCTACCCAGTCTGAGTGACTCCCGTGGTTTGCTGAGGTGAAGGGACTGCACTGTTTCTAAAGACACTACCAGTCTCAGGACTTCCTGACACCCATTACGGCTCTTGAAGATTCCTCTAATCTCAGGCTCAGGTGTCAGCATTCTGAGAATCATCACAAACTCTTCCAGGCGCCTTTTGCAACATCAACAGGCACTGAGTTACACAATCAGCCAAAAGCGTGCCCGCAGACGGTGTTTCCTTATATTTGCTTCCCAAACGCTGGACAGGCGTTTCCAAAACGCCAGAGGTGCTGTTATGCACAGCTAGACCCGCACTGTTTGAACAAGCCCAAAAAAGCAACCTTGGCTTTGGCCTGGCCAGCCCACAGGCAGAGGGCCTGCGCGGCGGGCGAGCGTGACGTCGGCGCCCCGCCCCTGCTCGCCCCGCCCCGCCCCGCTTCGCGCTTCCGCCCGGCGGCCCGGCTGGGGCCAGCGGCGCCGCGATGTGGCTAGGCCCCGAGGAGGTGTTGGTGGCCAACGCGCTGTGGGTGACGGAACGGGCCAACCCCTTCTTCGTGCTGCAGCGCCGCCGGGGCCACGGCAAGGGCGGCGGCCTCACGGGTGAGGGGCGCGGAGGGCCGGGCCCGCTTGGCCGCGCGGGGCCGGGTGCGCCGGGGCCGGGCCGCGGGCGCGCGCCGGGGCGTGCACGCGGGAGAGCGCGGCGCGGCGCTCGCGGGGTGGGGACGGCCCGCGAGCCCGCGGGAGGCGCCGGGGTCGCCGGAGGGCGGGGCCGGCCGGCGGCTGGGACGGACCGCGGTGCCGGGAGCGAGCGTGCCCGTCTGGGCCGCAGGTCCGGACACTTGGAGGTCGGCCCGCGGGCGTCTCTGCTGAGATTCCGTGCCTGAGAGCCGCGGGGGGCTCTCCCGAGTCCTGTGCGGCTTCCTGGGCTCTCCCAGTTCGCTGCCGGTGCCTCAGTTTCCCCACTGGCCTCCAAGGGGCCAGGTGTCACACACACACTTTCTTTTGCCTTTATTTCCACCACCGAATTGCCCTTTGGTGAAGGCCCCCAGAGCTGCCCCTGGCTTCATCCGCCTTCCTGGCCTCTGGGTGCCATCATCGGGGTTGCTGGCCCGGGATTTACCGAATGGCCCCTGTGGCAGGTGGCCAGGAGACCCCTGTAGTCTAGGCACCAGCGCTCACACTGTTCTGGGCACCTCTGGAGTTGCGTGCCTGTTGGGAGGTGATGTCCAAGGCCCTCATGCTGCTCAAGGGCCTGGGAGCTGGGCATGTCCCGGGCTGGCCTGTGGAAGACCCAGGTGATCCAGCTGATTGCCATCCTGAGGCCCAGTGTTGGCAGGTTCTTTAACTTATCAAGAAAATCTCCGAAAGGCCCAGGATTTTCGGTGTCACAGCCAATGCAGTTCTGCCAGATGGAGAGCGAGGTTTCCCACAGGTGGCCTCTGTTGCCTGCCTCTCTTGGGCTACACCTTTTAATGTGAAATGTGGAAGAATCTGTACTGTTTCCAAGAAAGTCAAGTGTTCCCTTTGGAGACTCCAGTGGTCAGTCTTGGAGGCTACTGCAAGGACCCTGAGGAGAACAAGGCACTAGGTGACAGGTCCTTTTGTTAAATCACTCATCACTCTGTGTCCTCCAAGGCTGAGGTTCCCTCCTGACCCCTCAACCGTTTTTTGAGTTCCCCACCCTCACCCAACTGGGTTTGTGCCTCCTGCCGTGACCTCTGCCCAAGGACCTTCCTTGTGCTGTTCTGGCCTCCCGAGCAGTTACCTCCCTGAGTAGCGCTCTCCTTTCAGTGTGAGGTACTTTTGGTCAAGCTGTCTTTTCAAGACCTGGCAGCCTGGGCTTTTCAGTAAAGTCTGAGAGCTGGACTTAGTTGTGTAGGACTGTAATCCCAGTACTCTGGGAGTCTGAGGCAGGAGAATCACAAGGTCGAGCCCAACCTGGGCCACTTGTCAACTTAGTGAGACCCTCTTCCAAAATTAAAACTAAAAAAATGATCTGGGAATGTAGCTTAGTGTTAAGGCCCTATGTTCGATCTCCAGTGCCCCCCGCCCCAAATAGTCTTAATATGACAAGGTGACCAGCTAATTAATAAACTCAGGCCGAATTTCCTAGACTAGAAGAGAAACCTCAACATGAGCAATGAAAAAATTTTATTCCAAATGCTGCTAAAATTGAATATGCCCTCTAAAAACTTCAATTTAAGGAGACATTGTGTACCACTTCAGTAAAAGAAGTGAGAAATCAACTGCTGACTGGGATAGATGTGAAGTAAGTGTGTGTGGGTGTTACCCAGGACCTTTGCACTAATCTACATCTCCAGCCCCTTTTTAAAAATGTTTTGATACAGTGTCTTGCTAAGTCACCAAGCTGCTCAGGCTGGGCTCAAACTTGCTGTTCTCCCGTTCCTACCACTCCTCCTACTGTGCTGGAATGAAGAGGATTATGCCACCACAGCTGCCTAAAGAGCAGCTTTTCTGTAGCTGTTCAGTGTATTTATTAAAGAGTAAAGAAGGAATAGGGAAAATACCTCAGTGGTAGAGTATTTACCTGCATGTTCCAGGCCTCAGGTTCAATGCCTAGTACTAGAGTCGGGTGGAAGCACTGCAGAAATACATCAGATTAAAAATGAATGGACTAGGAAACAAGAGTGTTAAATAAAATAGAATAATAGTATCGGTGAAAATGATTGCTAGCATCAACACAAAGGTGGCAACAGCATATTTTCCGATAGTACCAAAAACCCTGGAAGAAGGTAAGTATTTCCTGCTGATTTGTCAGGAAATTGTGTCGCCGACAAAGCCAGCCCTGTCACAAACAGTATGTGGGCTATCAGTCCTGAAGGGGGGACGTGTGTGTATATGTTTGATGAGAACTTGAAGTACTATAAAATGCTTTCATTCAGAGATGAGACAAATGGATAAATATTTCCTCAAATTTGATAATTCTAAAATTTATATGTCCTTTTTGGTCCATGACTTTTGAAGATAAAAGAAGCTTTCTTAAACTTTCAAAGATAAAAATATGTGATCCCATGGCAGAACAAAGACTGTATTATATTCTGTTTTTTGATGTAGAAGATGGTATCACAAAGTCATCCTGGAAAGAAGCAGTCAGACTTCTTAGTCAAAAAATAGAGGGAGGGGACATTATAGGTGGTGGGTATGGCAGCTAATGAAATTGATTGTGTGTTTTTCTAGATTTTTGTGATAATCTTGGTATTGTTCTTTTAAATTTGTAACTTGTACTTTCTCGTTCTAGAGAAATACTTGGCTGGGGACATTGCTCAGTGGCAGAGCATCAGTCCCTGGCTTTCATCTTCAGCACTGCAAAATAAATAAATAAATTTTTAAAATTATATTTTCCTGAAAGAAGGCCTCCTAGAATTGTGTGAGCTTTCCTGCAAGTATTTCTGAGTCAAAGGAATAAGCAGATGCTTATGCAAAGAAGTATGAAGGGATTGTTTAGGAAATCAGACTCTGGCTCAAGGTCTTTGAGGAAAAAGAAGCAATTTGACTGTGGGAGTGACTCAATATGAGTTTTCTTCTCTGGGCTGACTTCTGGCCCCGCCAGCCAGGCTCAGCCGCTCTGAGTGGGCCTCTCTCCACTGCTAGCCTCACCCTCTACATGTTTCTGCCCTGCTCCCAGGTCTTCTCGTGGGCACCTTGGATGTGGTTCTGGATTCTAGTGCCCGTGTGGCACCCTACCGCATTTTGCACCAGACCCAGGACTCGCAGGTCTACTGGACAGTGGCATGTGGTAGGTGCCTTGGGTCACAAGGTCAGACCGGGGAGGTTGGGCACTCCTCATTCAGACTGCACAGCCTGAGCCAGCGAGAGGCAGGCAGAGGAGCCATTGAATCTTCGCACTGGTCTGAGGGACAGAACATTTAGGACAACTCTGCAGAGTCCCACAGGCCTTACAGGCTTGGGTTTAGATTCACCAGTGTCCAAATTCTTGTGCCTGTATTTTTTTTGAGGTAGATGCAGGTGCATTCTGTGTTCAAGGACCCTATAAAAAACATGAAAGTTTTTATCAAAAGTAATTTTTTAAGTTAGCTTTACCCCAAGTGTTAAACAAATTATTGAAGGATTTTGCAATAAGGTAACATTTAAATAAATGAATTTTCTTAAAATTTAGGTCCTTTTGTGATCCAGGTCTGTGAGCCAAAGGCAAAAGCAGCTAATTAGATATGACACTTACCAATTTAGTATTTAATAAATTTAAGGGCAAATTTAAACCTTCATGTATCTTAATATTTTTGAAAAATCCATTTAATAGTCCCAGTTTTGAGCCTCTTGAATTTGTAAAGTTTGGACTTAGTTAACTGATAATTCACATGTTGTCGCACTATGAGTATTAATTTTTTCCCATCTTTTATTAATATACATATGCAATACATAATGTTTACAATGAACTTGAGTATTTTGTGCATATATATATATATATATATATATATATATATATATATATAACATATCAACTGTACAATCCCTTCCCATTTTTGGCCCTCCCACACCCTTCCCATCCCCACTCCGCAACTCCCGATATCACACTATGTGGTGCTATAGAATGCCTGTATCCTGGGTTTCCCAAATCAGAGAAACCATACAATACTTCACAGATTTAATCTTTTGCATCTGAATCATTTCACTCAAATCACCACTCTAGCTCAGCTTCCTACCCCTCGAATGGGCTGCAGTGGGCAAATCTTGATGCCTCTTCTCTAAGTTGAGTAGGTCCCTTTATCAGGATATTTGCCAAAGTTCTTTTTCTCCCCCCCCCTATATTTTGCTATATCTTTGTTGAGATTCTTTAACTTGGTGTCATCCACCAGTCCACATAAGAAAAGAACTGTAACAATGTAATTCATAAGGCTAGTAAATGTGAGAAAGAAAAGTTAAATTCCAAATGCCTTAGCTGAGTACTGAAAGGTAAATGTTTGTACTGACAAAAGGTTATCGTTACATCAATCAGTTTTCTTAGGATAAACTCTTACATTAGAGGCCGAATAAATGAATTGCTACAGTATACTAACTTAAGTCTATATCAGATTATTACATTAAATGAACTTAAATCTATATCACATAAGTATACTTAAAGCAACAGATATAGTGGCATACATAGTTATTTCAGAATTTTTTAACTTTCATAACTTATTTACTTGCATTTTACTAGTTACTAACATTTTGCCAGATTTGATTTATAATTTTATCTACCATCCATCCATAAATTCATGCATACATATTTTTTAAAGATTTTATATCAATTCCTCATGTTGAATGTAATTATTCTGTTTTGCAACCTAATATACTATTACAAATAATAATGATATGGGGAAATTTCACAGATTTTGTGAAACAGCTGGTAACTGTTATAGAAGTATATCAATCAAATGATTTAAGTACCAGTCTATATTTTTGTTACACTTTCTCTTTAGATGTTTCCTTTCCTTCATGTTTTTATATTTTTGGTGCTGCTCTCTCTGCCTCTCTCAGAGAGGATAAACTTACACTGAACATCAAAAAAGTTAATTGCTACATTAAACAAGCTTAAGACTGTGTGAGTTTGCTACATTAAATGAGCTTAAATCTGTATCACATAAATATAGTTAAAGCAACAGATAAACATGCAAAATTATTTCATTTTTTAACTTTCATAAATTGTTTATTTACATTTCACTAATTTTTAACATTTTGCCCAATTTGATTTATCCTTTTTTTTTTGGTTTATCCTTTTACCTATCTATTCATCCCTAACTTCATGCATACATATTTTTAAAGATTTTATACCAGTTGCCCATGTTGAATATAATTATTATGTTTTGTAAACTTATGTACTATTGAAAACAATAATTATAGGGAAAGATTCACATATTTTATGATATAGTTGGTACTGTTTTAGAAGGATACCAAATGATTCAAATACCAATCTTTCTTTTTTATTTTTTCTTTACACTTCCTCTTTTGATATTTCCTTTCCTCCGTTTTTTTTTTGTTGTTGTTGTTGTTTGGGGTTTTTTTGTTTGTTTGTTTTTGTTTTTTTGGTGCTGCTTGCCTCCCTGCTTCTCTCAAAGATTCCTCCAAGTATTTTCTTCAGTGCTGGGCTAGTTGCAAATTTCTTAAGGGATTCTTAGTCATGAAAATTTTTTTCTTCTTCTTCAATTTTCAGAGATAATTTTTCTGGATATAACAATCTGTGTTAATACTTGCTGTCTTTTAAAGCTTAAGAGATCTTACTCCAGGCTGTTCTAGCCTTTAAAGTTTGCCTTAAGGAATCTGCAGTAATTCAGATGGGTTTGCCTTGGTAGAATAATGTCTGTTTTTCTCTTGCTGCTTTGTTATATCATTGGTTTCCACAACCTTGTCTTCAGGGTCTGAAATTCCGTCCTCACAATATGTGAGTTGTCTTCCCCTGCTGTCACATATATTTTTCTTTTTTTCCCCACTATTTTTATTAATATACATATGCAATACATAATGTTTACAATGAACTTGAGTATTTTATACACATATATATCATATCAACTTTACAATCTCTTCCAATTTTCGGCCCTCCCACACCCTCCCCATTCCTTCCCAACTCTGGTTGTCACATCATGTGGTTCTATAGAATGTCTCTGTTCTGGGTTTCCCAAGTCAGAGAGACTATATGGTACTTAACATAATTATAATCTTCCACATCTGAAGCATTTCACTTAAGTCACTACTCTTTAGCTCAGCTTTCTATTCCTCGAATGGGCCACAGTGTTCAAATCTTGATGCCTCTTCTCTGAGTCCAGCCAATCCCTTTACTGGGATATTTGCTGAAAGTTCTTTTTCTTTTTTTTTTTTTCTATATTTTGCTGTATCTTTCTTGATATTCCTAAACCTGACCTTATGCACCAGTCCACGTTAGAAAATAACTACAAGCATGTAATTCAAAAGATTAGTCAATATGAAAAAGAAGAAGAAAAGTTAAATTTCAAATGCTTAAGCTGAATACTGGAAGGTAAGTGTTTGTACATTCACAGAGTTATCTTTACATCAGTCAGTTTTCTTAGGAAAAATTTACATCAAAGACTTAAGTGAATTGCTACAATAAACTTAAAACTACATCACATTGCTACATTAAATGAACTTAAATCTATATCATATATATATATATATATATATTTAAAGTAACAGATATGAAGGGAAATTTAGTTATTTTGGAATTTTTTAAATTTTATAACTTATTTACTCACATTTCATGATTACTAACATTCTGCTAGATTTGGTTTATAATTTTATCTGCCTATCCATCCATATATACATGCATATGTATTTTTTAAAATTTTTGTGTCAGTTCCCCATGTTCCATGTAATTATTCTGTTTTGCACACTACTATACTATTAATAGTGATGTGGGGAGATTTCACAGATTTTATAGAAGTGTACTAATCAAATGAGTTAAATATCAATCTCAATCTATTTTTTATTACATTTTCTCTTTAGATGTTACCTTTCCTCCAAGTTACTTTGGTGCTGCTTATCCTTCTGCCTCTCTCAAAGAGGATAAACTCACATTCAACATCAAAAAAGTGAATTGCTTCATTAAACAAATTTAGGACTTTATTAATTAGCTATATTAATGGACTTAAATCTGTATCACATAAATATACTACAGTTAAAGCAAGAGAGATGTGTTTAGTTATTTCAGATTTTTTTAACTTTCATATATTGTTTACTCATATTTCACTAATCATTAACATTTTGCCCAATTTGGTTTATCCTTTTATCTATCAGTTCATCCCTAATTTTGTGCATAGCCTTACTTTTTTCTCAGCTCATTCTCCTCTTGCTGTTGTCGCCTTTTCTCTGGGGTCATTGGTGTCTTTGGCCTCCCTTTTGCTTTCTAAGTTTCCATTTGGTATTCTCTGCAATGCTGGCTTAGTGGCTGCAAAGTTCTTTCAGCTTTCTATATCATGGAAAGTTTTAATTTCTTCTAATTTAAAGGATAATTTTGCTGAATATAGCAGTCTTGGTTGGCATTTATGTTCTCTTAGTGCTTGGATGACATTGCTCTGTGATCTCCTGGCTTTTAAACTCTGGGTTGAGAAGTCAGCAGTTACCCTGACGGAGTTATCTTTGTAGGTCACCTTATGTTTTTCTCTTACAGCTTTTAGTATTTTCTCTTTGTGTTGGGTTTCTAATATTTTAATTATGATGTGTCGTGATGAGGATCTCTTCTGATCAAAGTTGTTTTGTGTTCTATATGCCTGCAGTAGTTCCATGTTCATTTCTTTTCTTAGATTTGGGAAATTTTCTTCCATAATTTCATTGAACTTGGTCTTTAAGCCTTTTTTCTGTCCTCAGTCTTCTGCTGGACCCCCATAATTCTGAGGTTGTATCTCTTTGAATCATCTATCAACTGTTGTCATGATTTGCTTTCTTCCTTTTTTACTTTGTGTTCTTCATGGCCTGTATGTTGCATGTCATTTTATCTTCTACATCTGACATTCTATTCTGAAGATGTTTGAATTGTTTGCTTATTATTTCCTGTGTGTTTTTTACTTCATGAATATCTACATTCAGTTTTTTATATCTCTGTTGTGTTCTTCTCTAATTTCTTGTATTGCCTTCATTATCTTCTGGTTTATATCTTTTTTGTTCTCCTCTAATTGCTTTTCAATGTTTGCTGTTAGTTTAACTATGTCCTGGCGTATCTCTTGCATTATCTGTTTCATTTTCTTCTTTAATTCAAAGTATTTCTGGGCCCAGAAGTTACCATCATTTTTGTCATTTTCATCTTTGGATTCTGCAATTTCAGTATCCCTGGTATCATCTTCTGGGGTGTCAGGTCTTTTTGTAGGAGATTTGTTACCACATTTCCCCATGGTTCTTGCCATCTCTGGCTGTCTCTGGTGTGCGGAAAAGAAGGGTTTGGTGAAGGCCCAGTCCTAGATGCTTCTGGAATCCTCTGGCCCAAGGGACGGAAGTAGTGATGGAATTCCTGGTCCTTGATGCCTCTGGAAGCCTCCGGGGCTCAAGATTGACAGGGTGATGGGATTCCCTGGAAGCATCTGGATGCCTCAGGCTCACAGGATGGGCAGACAATGTACTTCCTGGTCCTAGATGCCTCTGGCATGCAGGGCAGTGGCATCCCGGAAGCCTCCAGCGTGTGCTGGAGGGATAGGGCAATGATCCCCCTTTTGAGGTATCTTACTCAACCCCAGGCCCCTCAGCAAAGCTCTCCCACCTGTCCTGGCTTCCCTCCCCTAGGGCAGGGCTCTCCGCCCTTGGAGGTGTGCCCACTACCCTGAGCCATCCAGGGGATCAGCAGCCTTTTCCCCCCCTCTTTTCTCCTCTCTCTGCCTCTTGTGCCAGTTTCTTCCTAGGCACTGTTTAAGGGTGACCCCAAAAGACCTGATGTGCTCTTCTGAGCTTTCTTTTACTGTAAAGGGTTCAGTCTTGGGCTTTTTTCCCCTTATTTTTAAATGGCTCCTGGTTATGTCATTGCGTGTGATAGCTGCCAAGCGCTGCTTCTGATTTGGACTCCTGGGAATCTTTTCTAGGGGGAGCACACATCGTGTTTGTAATATACACTACCTGCAGGTTCATTTTTCAGAGGCTAGGGCTGCCAACCGCCAACAATTCCCACTTCTCCCAGGTTCACGCTCACCTCAGACTAAGGTTCTGGCCTCCAGGCTTTCCTCTGTCTCTGATCTGTGATCAGGCTGCACCGAATTAGCTGCTGTTTTCCTCCACTTCCAGTATGACTTCAGGATTTCTGACCTTCCTGTGGCCTCCTGTCAGTTGTTGGGGTGATCCTTCCTCTCCCAGCTCTGTCAGATGTCCCAGGCCCATCTTTCCTCCATCTGCAGCTGCCTGTGGCTCCAGCTGTTTGCAGCTGACCTGTGGTGGCTTACTGGACTGCTGGGATTTTTTTTTTTTCTCTGCTTTCAATGTTCCTTTGGAATTTCTGACCTTCCCCCCGGCTCCTTTCAGTCGTTGAGGTGCTCCTCTCTTTTCTAGCTACATTGAACACGCATTTTCTAACTAAATTCTTGACTTTAAGTGGGTCAATGAGAAGACATTGTGCAGCTCTGTTACTCAGTCACCATCTTGACCAGAAGTTAGTGTCACATATATTTTTCATCTCCTCAATTTCATCTAGATTTCTTTTTAGATTTTCCACTTCTGTATCAAAATGTTCCTTCATATCTTGCATTTCCTTATTTACCTCAGCCAACTTTTTATTTGTAGCTTCAGTATACTCAGTAAGCTTTGTCTCCATTAGGACCATTATTTACTTAGTAAGATCCTTTTTAAGCCTGCTGATCAATACTTACATTTCTTTGAGAATATCTTGTTTGAACTAGTTGTTTGACTTGTTTGTTTTTTGACTTCCTTCCCTATGAGTTCCACTATTTCCGGGCCCAAACCATTAGTATCTTGGGTCTCAGTCATCTCTGTTGGTGTCCTGTTGTTCTGTCTTCCTCCCATGTTTCTGGGGTTCAGGGACTTCACTTTAGAGTCTTAGCTGAGAGTTTTTTTTTTGCACGGCTATGACAGTATGTTGTGGGGAGCCACAATTCCTCTTATTTCTGTGCTGGGAGTAGGCAGTGTGTGTGTGGGGGTGTGGGGGCGTCTTGAGGGTCCAGTGGCCTTTGAGATGCCTTGTTCACCCTGGTCCCCTCAGTAAAGCTCTCCCGCCTGTCCTGGCTACCCATCTCCAGGGTGGGCTCTCCACCCTTGGAGGTGCGCCCACTACACTAGCCATTCAGGAGGTTGGCAGCCTTTTTTTTCCCTCTTTTTTCCTCTCTACCTCTTGTGCCAGTTTCTTCTTAGGCACTGTCTAAGGGTGACTCCAAAAGCCCTGGTGTGCTCTTCTGAGCTTTCTTTTACTCTAATGGGTTCAGTCTTGGCCTTTTTTTTTTTTTTTTCATTTTCATTTTTAAAAGGCTCTTGCTTTCTTCATTGCCCGTTATGGCTGCCAAGCACTGCTCCTGATTTGGGCTCCAGGAGGCCTCTTCTAGGGGGAGTGCACATTGCATTTGTAGCATGCACTACCTGCAGGTTCACTTTTCGGAGTCTGGTGCGGCCAGCTGCCAGCAGTTCCCACTTCTCCCGGTTTCATGCTTACTTCAGTCTGAAGTTCTGGCGTCTGGGCTTTCTTCCATCTGTGGTCTGTGGGTGCTGGCAGCTAAGGACCGTGCCAATTCGGCTGCTGTTTTTCTCCTCTTCCAATATGACTTCAGGATTTCTGACCTTTCCATGTCCTCCGGTCAGTTGTTGAGACGTTCCTTCCTCTCATAACTCAGTCAGATGTTCTGGGCTCCACATGGGCTTTACTCTGTTTTTATAAGTATTAATTTTATATTTAGATTATTTTGATTGATTTACTAGCAGTATTTTAAGGCATCTTTACCTTTTTTTTAACCAACTTTAGTTTATAAACTAAGGGTTGTTTTTTATAAGTTTATGAATACCTTGAGCCTAACAGCTTTTTTAATCTAAAAGACATACACAAAAACAAGACAAACATGACCCATAATATAGACAATGTGATGTCTTAAGCTTTTGTCCTTTTAATTAGCCATTTAATGAGTGCTCTCATACTTCCCAGGGTCCTGAGTGATTTAACAAGACCCTATCTATAAATAAAAAATGGGCTGTAAGAGTAGCTTAGCAATTAAAGTGCTTGCCTAGCAAGCTCAAGACCCTGAGTTTGATTCCCTAGCACCACATAAGATGGGCAGGGTGGTATACACTTGGAATCCCAGCACTCAGAATGCTGAGGCAGGAGAATTGCTGTGTGCTCAAGGCCAGCTGGCCTCTGTGAACACTGGTGTTTCTAGAAAAGGGCCAACCCTCTTTTGGGAAGTCTGACTCTCCCCAGTTAGTCACATCCCTGTTCAAGAGCACATTAAGTTCTTTCAACTGGTAGAAAAATCTTGCAGAGGTATAGGCTGTTTGTGGTAGGACACTTAACCTGCAATGACTGTCACTCTTAGTGTTACAGATAGAGGCTTTTTCTCCCTCATGACTCTGAAATTCTGCCTTTTTATCTTTTGTGTTTTATCAGGACTTTATATACATATAAAGTTTAAAAAGGAAAAAGATTACCAGGCACAATGACACATAACTATAATCCCAGCTACTTGGGAGGTTGAGGCAGGAAGATCACAAGTTTGAGGCTAACCTGAGCAACTTAGCAGGATCCTGTCTTAAAATAAAAAATTGGTTGGAGAAATAGCTTAACAGTTAAAGTGCTTGCATAGCAAGCTCAAGACCCTGAGTTCAATTCCCTAGCACCACTTAAGCTGGGCAAGGTGGTACCTGCCTAGAATATCAGCACTTGGGAGACTGAGGCAGGAGGATTGCTTTGTGCTCAGGGACAGCCTGGACTACATAATGAATTTAGGATCGCCTGAACTACAGAGTGAGATGCTGTCTCTAAATAAATAAGATTGTCACTTGAATGTATCAAGTTAGATCACATATTTTAATCTCTTCTTTCAGTTTAAGACTTACTGCTTTTATGATTTTTTTTCTCTTCTTTATTTCACCAAACCCCTCCTAGGTTCTTCTCGCAAAGAGATCACAAAACACTGGGAGTGGTTAGAAAACAACTTGCTACAGACCCTGTCCATCTTTGACAGTGAGGAAGACATCACAACCTTTGTCAAGGGCAAGATACACGTAAGGCGTACATTCTGCTAACTGTTCTCACTCTTGCTGGCTGGCAGTGTTCACACATAGCCCTTCCTTTCTCCACATTCCACTTCTGTGGATTCAGCCAACTATAGGCAAGAAATATTTGGGAGTCAGAGGTGGGCGGGGGCAGAATTACATGTGTACTGAATACATAGAGACTATTCCTCTTGTCATTATTTCTTAGTATAGTGCAGCAGCTGTATACCTAGCATCTACATAACATCAGGTATTATAAATGACCTAGACATGATTTGAGTAGACAGGAGAATGTACATAGGTTATATGCAGATACCATCATCTCTTCTTCAAACAATGCGGTGTATGTTCTCTTCCCATTTTATAGGGCTGGAAACTAAAGTGTCCACTTCGGTTCTCTTAAGACTTGAACGGTACAATTGAACCTATTATTGCTCATTTCTGTAGTTTGAATCTGAAATGCCCTCCAAAACCCCTGTCATAGGCTTGGTTGCCAGTCTGTGAAGCTGTTGGGAGGTGCTAGAACTTTCAGGTGGTGGGGCCTAGGGAGAGGAAGCCATGTCATTGTTGGTGTGCCCTTACAGTGGATCTTGGGATCTGGCCTCTTCTTCACTCTGTGCTTAGCAACTGCCCTGAAGTCAAAAGGTCTGTTCTACTGCACACTCTTCTGCCATGGTGTATGAGCCGCAACAGGCCCAGAGTAATGTGATAGAAAAACCAGGATTAAAGCTACAAGCCAAAACAAACTCTTCTCTGTCTAAGTTGATGATCTCAAGTATTTGGGCACAGTAACAGAAAGCTTACTCATGTATCTTCTTACTGTGGCTAGCCCCTGGAGGCTGCCTTATGTTTACCCTGGAGTTTCTGTTCCTTGTGAAGTACCTCAGAATAAACATGCCAGTATACAACTATACTGCCAGTGACTTTGCTAACAGAGGGTCGCAATGAAGGATGTGTTGAGGGACTGTTTTTATAATAAAAAGAACATGAGACAGGATCTCATGATCCTTTTTTTTTTTTTTTTCTTGAGGCAGGATCTCACTCTAATTCATGCTGGTCCTAAGCTCACCTTGTAACCCAGGCTGGCCTAGAATTCATGGTAACCCTTCCTGCCTCAGCCTCTCAGGTGCTGGGATTACACGTGTGCACCATCACACCCAACTACTAAAACAGCATGATTTTTAAAGGGCATATGTGTATTCTTATAGACCGATGACACATCAGAATATTCTTTGTGACACTGTATTGCAAAAATGTTGGAAACAATGTCTCCCACTCCCTTGATAAAAAGGAAAAACAGCTGTTTTCATCTCTGCAGATTGAGATAATACTTGCTGGCATTTATTGTATGCCTTCTATATGTTTAGTCTGCTAAATGCTTTATTTTCAAGGATTTGTTAAATCATGAGATACACTTACTGGGTTGTTTAGCATACGTCAGAGAAATGGTTATGAAAGTTGTGTCAATGTCTATAAACTGGTATCATGGGATATTCAGGTTGTTTCATCTTTGGGGGATGATAAACACTGTAATGAGCATATATGTGAATTATATATGTGTCTGTTTCTCTGTTAGATTATTGTCTTACAGCTAGCTTCCTCCAAGGGCTCCTACTGGACAGTTTCATGGTGTGAAGTTCCTTTGAGTAGGCCTTTAAAAGTGTACTGTACTAGCACTTTATAGCCCTGGGCAGATTAGGCACAGTTTCTCAGCTCCTTTTCTGCATTTTGAGACTTACGGCAGGACCTGTGTTAGCTTCCAGCTTTGATAAAACAGAGAGTGGAAGTGAACTTTGGTGGTGATGTTAAAAATAGTTTCTTAATAATAATAGCAACAGTCTTTGCTAGGCCCAACAGATTCATCAGCTTATTGAATAAGTTCGAAATTACTCATGGTTCAAGGAAGTAATGGTATGTTAGTCAGCTTTTCATTACTATAAACAGCTGAGATCATGGACTTAGGAAGAGAAAAGGTTTATTCTGACTAATAATTTGGGAGGTTTTAGCCTGACCTGTTGGCCCCATTGCTTTAGGCTTATTGTAATACACCAAGCACATGGTGGTGCAAAATTGTTCACCTCATTGTCAAGATACAAATGAGAGAAAGTAGAAGGGACTTGAATCCAACTGGCCCCTTCAAGGACACATCTCAAAGAGCAGAAGACCACCCACGGGGCCCTACCTCTTAAAATTTCTGAGAGTTCCTAGCAATACCATGATGAGAATGAAGCTTTTAACATGTGGTCCTTTGGGAAACACTGAACACTGAAACAATAGCCAGTGGAAATTACAAATACTACTTTACATTAGAATTAGTGAGCTACATGAGCTATAGTTCTCATGGTGAGCAGTACCATGACCATTTTATTAGAACGAAATGTACTATCTTTCACGTGCTACTGCAATAAGTTACCATGAACTTGGTGGCTTAACAAACAAAAATTGGGTTGCACTATAACTCAGTTGTAGAGTACTTACCCAGCATGTACAAACATATACATATACATGCACACAAAAAAAATTATTATCTGATAGCCCTAGAGATCAGAAGTCAGAAATTATCTTCCTGAGTCAAAATCAAGATGTGAGTAGGGCCATATTCCTTCTAAAACCTCTGAGGAAGATTTGTTTTCTTTCGTAGCTTCTAGAGGCCACTTTGACTCTTTGGTTCTTGACTTTTTTTTTTTTTTTTTTTTTTTTTTCTCATTGCTGGGACGGAATACCTGGTATCCACAAATTAAGGAAGGAAAGATTTTAAGCTGGGCATAATGGCACATGCCTGTAACCCCAGCACTAGGGAGGCTGAGGCAGGAGGATTGCCATGAGTCCAAGGCCAACCTGGGCTACAAAGTGAGACCCTGTCTCAAAAAAAAAAAAAAAAAAGGAAAGATTTATTCATTTTAGCTCACAATTTCAGAAGAACTCACACAGTTCATTCATGGGTGGCCAGCAATGGTGGAAGTACATGGTGGAGGTCTAGTTGGAGAAAAACTCTAGATCTTCATGGCACGGCAGACAAAAAGCCAAGTGAGGGAGGAAAGATGGAGCTAGCGTGTACCCTTCCATGCCATGCTCCCATGATCTGTCCTATCCAGCCAGGCCCTACCTCTCAACAGCACATGGTTCTATACCTATTTTAGAACATCCAAATACATGAGACTTTTGGAGGATATTTCAGATCCAAATCGTAACACCCAGTACCAGAAATTGACCTTTGTCTAAGCTAAATTCCCAACTCTTTCTTAATTTTTACTTTAAGACAGGATCTCACCAAATCACTTGAGTTGTCCAGGCTGGGCTCAAACTTGCAATCCTTCTGTCTTAGCCTCCCAGAATGCACTAATTGCAAGTCTGTGCCACTGAGCCTAGCTTCTATCCTTCATACGTCTTCAGTAGTAACAACATAACATCTTTAAGTCAATCCGTTTCTCCCTTTCTCCCTTCCCCTTCTGTTCTTATCTTCCTGTGCCTGCCACTTCTTGCCTCCCAATATAAGGGCCACGTAATTATATTGGGTTTACTCAAGTGATCAGAATCATTTCATCTCAAAAGCTCTAATCACATCTACAGACTCTCTTTCACTATATCAGGTACTTATTCCCAGATTCTGGAGATTAGGACATAGATGTGTGTTTAGTCTTTATCCAAGAGTTGCCAAAGTCTTTACAGTTGCAGACACCTTAAAAAGTCCAAGTCCAAAGTCTCCTGTGAGACACCAAGCAAACTCTCAACTGTGAGCTCCTGTAAAAACCAAAGAGTTAAGCACTTCAAACATACAGTGGCATAGGGTTAACACTCTCATTCCAAAAAAGGAGGAATAGGAAGATGAAAGACAATCAGACCAAAGTAAATTCTAAACCCAACAAGGCAAGATCTAAATCCTGTGGCTCCATGTCCACCACCTGGGGTAAACTGTGGCAAGATACGAACTCCAAATTGCTTGGGTGGCCCCACTCCTGCAGCATCCCTGCAAGCTGCAACCTACAACCTCCATCTTCTCTCCTTTGGGCTGGATCTGCTCACAGCCTGCAACTTTCTTCAGTGGATGATTCATAACCCTGGCTTCTCCAGATTTCTGGGATCTCCACTGCACCTTAGGCTTCTCCTTACTGCCCTCCCAGGGGCACAGTGCTTGACCTCTGAGGCCTTCCTCCAAAAATCTGGATGAAAGCCTCTATGAACCTGTAACTCTTTAATTCTGCAAGCCTTAAAGCCAAGACTGTATGGACATCATCAGAATCTGCCACTGGTTTGAGCAGTAGCCTCATCCCCTCGGACTGATGCTGTAGAAATTTCTGAGTTCTGTAGCCCAGCTGATCCTGAACTCAGTATGTAGCTTAGGCTGACCTTGGATTCACAGCAGTCCTCCTGCCTCAGCCTCCTGAGTGCTAGGGTTGTAGGTGTGCACCTTCATCCCCGGCTTTAGGTGGTGCTAGAGAATTGAACTCAGGCCCTTGAGCTGGCAAGGCAAGCACTTTAGTAAACTATTATTGAAGTCACTGCTCAAAGCCGGTGAGGATAGTGTGGGGAGATCCAGGAGCTTTCCCAGAGTCACACAGGCATCTTCTGTCACTCATGGGCCTTGACACCCCATCAGCCAAAGTGTGGTGCCATCTGCAGTGTGAGCCCTGGCTGCTTTCCTGCCTATGTAATGGCCCTTTATGCAGAGTCCTAAGGTCCTGGCTTCCATGGGCCTCTCTGTTCTACCCTTTGACCTGCCCAAGAAGAAGCCAAGTCCTGCTCTTTCCCTCCCTCCAGGGCATCATTGCGGAAGAGAACAAGAGCTTGCAGCCCCAGGGAGATGAGGACCCCGGAAAGTTCAAAGAGGCCGAGCTAAAGATGCGCAAACAGTTTGGGATGCCAGAGGGCGAGAAGCTAGTGAACTACTATTCCTGCAGCTTCTGGAAAGGCCGAGTGCCCCGACAAGGCTGGATGTACCTGACTGTCAACCACCTGTGCTTCTACTCCTTCCTGCTGGGGAAGGAAGGTAAGCGCTAGGCAAGACGTGCTGTGCAACAGGAGGGCCAGTGTCCTTCCACATCCCAGGGAAGATGCTCTACCTCCATCCGTGTTCATGCTACACTTCGCTCTGTCATCCTCAGCCTCTCCATGCCCTGGATCCCCTGACCTCACCTTCGAAACTTCAATTCCTCTCCACATGCGATCATGCGTAGTGGCCTCCCTCCTTTTGACCCTGATACTATGTTCTTACACAGCCACCAGAGGGATCACCCCAAAACCCAGGTGCCACTATTATAGCCCATGAGAGAAAGACCCAGACTTGAGCCAGGCAGTGTGTAACCTTGTAGGCCTCCCCTTTCCATGAAGTCAGTGTATTTGAGGACTCAAGTCTTCCCTGCGTGCCTCTGGGTTATGCAGTGTCTCGGACACATGCCCTCGCTGCCACCTGCTGCAGGTCCCTCCTGCAGATGCGTGTTTACACCTCAGATCACCAGCTGGCTCCTTCCGTTACCACTATCACCCAGAAAGAACTCCTAGGCCATTAGCTAGCTGTTCCCAGCTATCAGGAGTCATCACTGTTCCCCGCCTTCTTGTGTCACAGTCTCCTCCTGCTGTCATCCTGCCCTTACCGTTTACCTGTCAAGACTGTGGTGACAGTCTCCTCCTCATCAGGCAGGAGTCAGTGTCTGCTCTGTGCTGGTCACATTGTAGTGACTGGACACGGTATGTCACCATACAGTGGAGCTCTCCGGGGTAGATTTGCTGCGTACCTTCAGCCATTTGTGGGCCAAATGCTCATTGAATCTAGGAATCAACAGAGACTTTGATGGCTTGGCCCCTTCTTACCTAATATACGTACCAGCATAGCCAGGCCCAGGCACCAAGGGATAGCAGTATGTAGTACCCTCAGGAAGCAGTCCTTCCAGGCTAGGTTCTAGGTATAGATGGGAATCAGAAGTATTGCCTTGCTCTTTTGTAATCAGCGGCATATCTGTCCCTCTCTGCTGTTGTCCAGTGAGCCTCGTGGTGCAGTGGGTGGATGTTACTCGCCTAGAGAAGAATGCCACCCTACTCTTTCCAGAGAGCATCCATGTGGACACCCGGGACCAGGAGCTCTTCTTCTCCATGTTCCTCAACATCAGTGAGACCTTCAAGCTTATGGAACAGCTGGCCAACCTGGCCATGCGGCAGTTGCTGGACAACGAGGGCTTCCTGGAGGACAAGGCCCTGCCTAGGCCTATTCGGCCACACAGGAACATCTCGGCCCTGAAGCGGTGGGTAGACCTCCCTTAGGGCCAATAGCCGGTGAGGCTGGGCCCACCCGAACCAAAACCCTGCCCCTGCTCTATTTGGCACAAGGCCAGATTTGTGGTCCTGGATAGTGTGTCTGTGTTCAACCCAGCAGGGTCCTTGCTTGGGGAGGAAGCCAGGTAAACAGATCATGGGCCAGGAAATACTAGTGATGGCCAATGTGCAGAAAGCTCCTTCTTGTTTATCTCTCACAGTGTTATGGTAGGAAGAAGCTCTTAGTACCCTAGATCTCAGACCAGGCTACTGAGTCTCAGAGAGCTAGTGAGCTGTGGAGCCAAGATGAGCCACCTCAGTCAAGGAGCCCTGAGATTCCTGGGAGGCCCATCTGGAAGGCTCCCAGGAATCTGGACTTGAGGTACACAGTGTCCATCCCCTTGTGATGAATAGCTGTCCTGGATACCCTTGGTCAGAAGGGTCTCATGGAAATTTTTGAGTTGGGGTCATTTCTGTTTCTGGGTTTTTGGATTAGGGGTGCTCATTCTATATGTGCATTTTTACCATTTATGTTGTGTGTAGGCCTGTAGTCACTGCTGCCCTGGCTTAGCAGGGATTGGTAGCCAGCTCCCCCAGATCACTTCTGTTTGAGCCTCAAAGGTTTGGTTTCCTGGGAACCTACAAGGTCAGCTGAGGGCATAGAAGGCCCAGAGCTCCATAGCCAGGGTGGACACAGCTGCTCCCACACCCAAGCTGGGTCCTTTCCTGGGCAGCACCCACAGATTATGGTGTGGGCCCACAGTGCACTTGCAGGGCTAGAATGTTGTACAAGGTTATCACTCTGTGGACACGAGGGATAGAGGACCTTCCAGAAAGAAAATGAGCGGAGCTGAAACTTGGCAGTTTCCAGCCCCATCACTCAGATTGCAGGCAGCTCAGGCAGGCAAGGGTTCCCTTGGGGGGATGGAAAAAAAGTTATATGGACAGAGCCACAAAAGGAACAAGGGGAGGCTGCCCAGCCAACTCCTATCAATGTCACACCTCAGACACACATTGCTGTTAAGCTGTGGCCATCACTCCTCTTGGTTTGAGTTTCTTTCTCCCCACTGGGAGATTGTGCCTGAGCTTGGGGGTGGGGTTAGGTATGAAGCAGCATGCTTGGACCAGCAACATGCCGCTTTTAAGCTGGACAGGGCACAGGGAGCTCTGGGCATGACCTGTCCTTTGCAGAGGGCATCACACAATGTCTAGTTCGCCTCTAGATATCCTTTCAAAGCAGTCATCTCTCAAGGCATATTAGGTGTTGCCACTTATCTACTGGTACTGTGACTGT
The DNA here is from genome assembly GCA_004027205.1 of Ctenodactylus gundi. Taxonomy (NCBI): domain Eukaryota; kingdom Metazoa; phylum Chordata; class Mammalia; order Rodentia; family Ctenodactylidae; genus Ctenodactylus; species Ctenodactylus gundi. The sequence goes on along the minus strand of PVKB01004992.1, from coordinate 59,833 downwards.
CCTACATGTTATTTGATCATCTAGTATCCATCTTTTGTTGAACTCAAATCCCCAGGCATAACCTGCTCACTGGAGAACCTCAAGAATCCTGAACCACTGTAGAAACCGAGGCCTCCTTGTTGGTACACTGCCCTAACTCTTGTCCCTGCTTTTCTCACCATTTTTCCTCAGAGACCTCGATGCCAGAGCCAAGAATGAGTGCTACCGGGCCACATTTCGGCTGCCCAGGGATGAGCGACTAGATGGCCACACAGGCTGCACCTTGTGGACACCGTTCAGCAAACTGCACATCCCTGGCCAGATGTTCATCTCCAACAACTACATTTGCTTCTCCAGCAAGGAGGAAGATGCATGCCACCTCATCATACCCCTGAGGGAGGTAAGCATCCTCCGGCCAAGGGACTGTGGGGATCAAGCAAGCTTGGGGACCAGGACGTGCTGTGGGTCAAAGGTCAGTACAGAAGGGCCAGCACTGACCACCCTGAATACACTTGCTCCTTGAAGCCCCAGGTAAGGGCACTTGGGGCTCCAAGCATGCCCTTCCATAGCACCCCAGGTAGCACTGCCTATCCATTCCTTTGCTCAGGTGGAAGGAAGAACCATCCTTGACTCCACATTCTCCATCATTCCCACACCTTAACCACAGGTCCAATCAGTGTCGCTTCCAGAGCTGCCCCTTCTTCTCTGTTGGCCACTGCCTAGGACACTGCTAAATTGTCCCATCACCTCAGGAGGGTCCCATCCACACCTAGCCTCTTTAGGACACATGTTTCCACAGCCACCAGCTACACTGAAAACAGCCAGAGCACGATGGGGCTATGCTTGGCATCCTCCCACATTCCCTCTGGGAAGCAGGATCCCCAGCTGTTCCCTGTTACCATAAGACCTTCAGTGAGCTGCCAGCCCATCTTAGACTTCCACTTCAGAATATTCATGCTCCCCCACCCCCATACATAGACATGTCATGCGTGCTTATTCACACACTGCACATTCCCTTGTACGTGCCACATACACGTTTTATACATATATGTGCACACACTCTCCCTCCTACTCTGCTCAGCCAGTCCTAGTGTCTACTTCCCTTTCTTTTTCCAGATTCCCTCATGCTTACTCCGTGATGGTTGAGGTGCCTTCACAGTCTGGTGGCCTCCTAGCTTACCTGTTGCCAGCACTTGTCCATTGACCAAGCTTAGGTTATGTGCCCATGTGTCCCCTCGCCCAGACTCTGCAAAGGTACCCACTGGAAGCTCCGTCTGTTCCCTTTATACCTGAGCTGCTCCATGCCTCTGAGGGGATCAGAGCCAATGTTTGAGGCAGGTTGTCAGAAAGTGTTTCTGGGGACAAGTGCTTAGGACAGCCTGGCCAGTGAGAAGCCACCCAGGTGCTTCAGAGGACAGGAGGAACTGCTGTCCTTTGAGATGCCAGTAGGGCAGCTGGGCTGAGCACTTTAGGTCATCATCCTGAGCAGACCTGCAAGGCTAATGCATACACCCTGTCAGCAAAATTAGACATACTGATGGCCTGCTCTATGCCACATACTGGAGCCTGCAAAAATGAGGATCTGAGTCCACTGTGCCCAGGAGAGGATAGCCCTAGACCTACCATGGGCTTCTGTCAGAAACAAAGCTCACGTTGTTTTGTGACCCAAGGCACAAATGCCCAAAAGGATGTTTTTTACCTTCCCAGGTGACCATTGTGGAAAAAGCTGACAGTTCCAGTGTTCTTCCCAGCCCTCTGTCCATCAGCACAAAAAGCAAAATGACTTTCCTGTTTGCCAACCTGAAAGACCGTGACTTTCTTGTTCAAAGGATCTCTGACTTCCTGCAGAAGACTCCATCCAAGCAGGCAGGAAACAGCATTGGCGGGAGGAGAGCCAGCACTGTGGATCCGACCCCAGAGGTGAAGGAGGTTCCTGGGAGCTGTAGAGTCAGGGTCAGGGCTAGGGGGAGAGCCAGGGCAGCCACTGGCTCACCTTGGAGGCTACCCTCTAGAGTGCATGGAGGACCCCAGGCTGGGAGCTAGAAAGAGAGCTCCTGTGTGGGGATGGAGAACTCTCAGCCTTGCACACTAAGTTATCTAAGACACTCACACCACTACCCAGCAGTGTCACACCTCTCTTCACCCACCCACCCTCCTAGTCCTCACCTAAAAGCCCCTTTCCCTGGAGAACTCATGGCTGGACCAGCCAGCCTCATCCTTGTATGTCCCTTAGGAACTGCTGCTGCACTGAGAGCAAAGGGCCACACTTGTTGAAACTGGTTTTGGTTATTCACACGGCCTCTGCCCATCCATCTTTCAGTCTGAGGTTCTTATGGGGGTGGGGGGGGGGGGAGAGAGAGAAAGAGAGAGAGAGAGAGAGAGAGAGAGAGAGAGAGAGAGAGAGAGTGTTGTTTTTTCTCTAGAGATGGAACCCAGGGACTTGAGGACTCTAGGCAAATACTCTACCACTGAGCTGCAGTCCCAGCCCCCAGCCTATGATTACACTGACAGACTTAACAATACTTCCTTGATGCCATCAAATACTCGGCAACTGTGCTTTGCTAGCAGTGGGGAATTGGATCAGGGACCACTCTCAGGTACCAAAATCCACAGATACTGAAGTTCCTTTGGTAAAGTGGTTTTTACTTAGAACCTACACACCATATACTTTAAATCATCTTTAAATGACTTGTGGTACTTAATATAATGGAAGTGCTATGAGAATAGTTATACTGTATTGTTCCAACAAGAGGGATATACACCTCCTTATGTACTAGCATCAATCATTAATGAGCATAGCCAAGTGCAACCATTCCCTGGGGATTGCAGAAGACACAATACCCTCATTCTATCCTCTCAAGAAGCAGGAATGTCCCTGCAAAGACGCACATCTCCTTAGTTACCTGGTTGCCCTGAGAGATGGTTTCCTGGGTACTGTTCACTTGATTTTTCTAATGTCTAGTTTTGAGACTAATTAGTTTTTTTCTTTTATCTTTTAGTGTAATTATAACCTTAGGGATTTAAATAATTTTTATCCATTCATTACAGTCATTATTCTTCATCTATAATCAAAAGGACTTAATTCAGGTTGGTTCCTCAGTCCTTTTGACACAACTGTGGTTGTCTTTGATGGCTTCCTTGCTTCCTGAAATAATTAGATAGGTGTCCTATGATTGGCATTCAGACTGAATTGTGGGGGATTAAAAAAAAAATACAAGCTGGTCCTGGTGGTGCAGGCCTGTAATCCCAGAACTCCAGGAGGCTAAGGGAAGAGGGTCACACGTTTGAGCCCACCCTGAGCAACTTAGTGAGACCCAACCTCAAAATAAAAAGTAAAAATAGGCTGGAGATGTAGCTCAGTGAATACAGTGAAGACCCTGTATTCAATCCTTAATACCAAGAGAGAAAAAAAAAAAGATCCACAAATTTGACTTGTGAACAAATCAGCAGCTTGAGCACTACAGGGCCTCATTCATATACATACACACATAAATTTATTATCTGATATTTCTAAAGATTAGAAGTCTAAAATAGTCTTACTGGTTTCAATGAAATCAAGATGTTGATAGGGCAGTATGTGACCTGGTTTGGCTCTTTAATTTTCTACCTCTGTGGTAAATGTTTAATGAATTCTTGAGTGGATGAGGAACAGGTGGATAACAGGGATAGATTGCATCAGAGTTCATTGGAGACCTTAAGAAAGGTTTCTTAGATGGGGCCAGGCTTAAAGCTAGGATGACAAGAAAGTGTGGAGTTGGATACATGGAACTAGACATGATCCAGACCCCCATTACTATGACATGGTGCCCAAAGAGTAGGCAAGAAGCATGGGACAAGTATCAACAGCAGCTCTCTCCTGTAGTGTCAGCAGGGTCTGCATAACCCAGGGCTAAAATGGAATGTGAGGCTAGAGGAATGCCGCAGCAGTTAAAGAACCAGAGTTCAGTTCCCCAGCACCACATAAGCTGAGCATGGTGGTACACGCCTGTAATCACAACACTCGCGAGGCTAAGGCAGGAGGATTGTCGTGAGTCCGAGGCCAGCCTGGGCTCCATAGTGAGTTCAGGACCAGCCTGGACTAGAGAGTGAGACCCTGTCTCTAGATAGATGGATAGATGGATAGATAGATAGATACATCGATCGATCGATCGATAGAATAAAACAGGAAGGGGGCCAGACAGACAGACAGACAGATAAAACAAGGAAGGGGCTCTAGAGACCAACAGCAGAGTATAGTGTGAGGGATCTGAGCTGATTAGCACTGACATCCATACCCTGTAGGGGACCATGAATAGAGAAGCTCAGACAAGTGCATTCAGTGCGTTTATTTGAGTGAGGAACTATGCATTAACCAGAAGGCACTCAGTGCCAAAAGAGATTCTGAGACGGCTGTTTAACCACTGGTGTGAGCCAGAAGCAAGGCAGAGAAGTCTGATTGGTTTCAGACATATACATGTAAAGTGTAATCAGTTGGATGGCTCTGATTGGCTGAAGCTGCCTGTGATTGGCTGAAGCCTGGCTATTTGTTACAAAAAGTAGGTTCCTAAGTTAGGTCTGGGTCTGTTAGGTTGTAGTTTGTCCTGAAGACTAATGGCCTCATTTAATTAAAGTAATAGGACCCTGAATTCAGAAGAGGCCAAGCAACATCAGGTTCCTTGGGGAGGGGAGTGCCTTCTCTGCTGTGCTCTCACTTCTCATGTGGAAGAGCCTACTTCCCCACTAGAAGCTGCCACTGGCCAGTTGGGTAGCTTTGGTTACAGGAAGGAAAAACAGATGTCCAGCATCCAGAGTAGAAACACAGGCGGGTCTATAACCTTGGCCTCCATGTACTGCACACCCTACTTCCTTCCCCAGGGATGTCTTTGTCTAACTCTGGATGCACTTGCACGTCAGAGGCCCCCAAAGGGCAGCTCAGTTGTTAGGTGCTTTCCCTTCCCTGTTTTGTTTCCTAGTTTCTCCCAGCTCCTCAAGAGGCATCAGAACTGCCACCCACCAGCCCATCCTCTCCCCTCAGTGACCGGCCAAGTTTCAGTGTACAGGAGGTACCCACTGCTTCCCAGGGCCTGCTTAAGGTCTTCCAGAGAAACTCTCCCATGGAGGATCTTGGAGCGAAGGGGGTAAGCCTCCCACCTCTGGGCGAGTGCCTTCATGGATGACTGTGTCCCTCCTGGCTACTTGGGCCAGCTAATGGGCTCTGCCCTCTGGGGGCTGCACTGGCAGTGTGAGGTCATCCAGGCTGTCTCTGGGGACAGTCTCCCTGCCTGCCTCTTGCCTGGCTCCTGTTCCTCAGAGACTCTGGGCGTCTGAAGAAAAAGGCCCATCTGCCAACCCACAGTTTGTCATATTCTGAAGCCTCGGGACGATGGTGGTGTCCACTCCAGCCGGACTTTGCTTGTATCCTTACCTGTAATCATTTTTGAAATATGCACTTGCTGGCAGCTCTTTCTAGATTGTTTATATTGCAGAGTCAGTTTTGCTTAGAGGAAAAGAAATGATGGAGGCTTTATCACTCTGCAACACTCTTCAGCCCCAAAGCCCTGGCTTCTTTGCCCCCAGGCCAAGGAGAAGATGAAAGAGGAGTCATGGGACATTCACTTCTTTGAGTACGGACGTGGCATATGCATGTACCGCACAGCCAAAACACGGCAGCTGGTCCAGAAGGGCATTCCTGAGAGCCTCCGAGGAGAACTCTGGCTCCTCTTCTCTGGTGAGTAGGGTCCAGATACTCTCGTCTTGGCTTGGCCACTCCTGTCTTCCACACCCCTCCATCTGCCATGGACCAGAGAAACAGCTCCAGGGTACAGTGTATGCCTCACATGCACAAGGTTCTGGATTCCATCCCCAGCAACCCCCCAAAAAAGTTCTCAGGCTGAGTGTGATTACCATGTACCTGAAATTCCAGCGCTGGGAAGGATGAGGCAGGAGGATTGAGAATTCAGAGCTAGTCTGGGCTACATAGCAAGTTTAAGGGCAGCCTGAACTAGTAAATATGATCCTTGCTCAAAAAGAAAACAAACAAACAAAAAAACAAATTCTCTTGTCAACTCTTCTGGTCTTTGGGCTGGGCCACCTGAGGTAGAACAGTTATGGCAGGGGCTACCAGTCCTTTCACAGAAGAGGAAAGAGGAATCTCCACTGTGTGGGGGGCCTAAGCCAGGGGCAAGGTGCTCTTTCAATGGGTGGCACCCTCCTGTGCATAGAAGGAGGTGAACAGGCCTCCATGAAGCCTCCTCTCTTTGGAACAGGCTCTGACAACATGCCATCCTTGGCCACTGTTGCAAGCCAGCAAGACAAGCAGATGAGTGGGGTCTGGTCTGGATCAGAGACACAGTCTCATGGATGAAACAACTTTATTTCTAACAGCATGGATTTTATCGTCAAGGGAAAACAAGAATATCTACTTAGAAAGAAACACTTTAAGAGATTTTACACAAGGGCTAGAGGAATGGCACAGCAGTTAAAGTGCTTGCCTTGCAAGCACAAGGTCCTGAGTTCGATTCCCCAACACCACATAAAGCTGAGCATGGTGGCACATGTCTGTAATCCCCGCACTCGGAAGGCTGAGGCAGGTGGATTATTCTGAACCCAAGGCCAGCCTATGCCACACCAATGAGTTCAGAATCAGCCTGGGCTATTGAGCAAGACCCTATCTCAAAAACAGGGGGAAAAAGAAAGAAAGAAAAAAAGAGGTTTTACACAAGTGATTGACACATAGTAAATATTTTGAATCATTAATCACAACTTACGAGAATGTACAGTTCCTCATTGGTGCCCTCGACCCCTTCATCTGACTCAAGTAAACTACCGAAAATTACCTATGTTTGTGATCTTACTGTTTCTACGCCCGTGACTCATTCTGCCTGCATGAGTTGGTGTCTGGTGGCCCATTCCACCTGCATCAAATTCCTGGAAGCCTTCCACCTGAATTCATAAGTCATAACTCCTTAATCTGACTTGAGTCAAGGCTTTGATTCCGATCCGAGTCAGAGGGCTTTCTGTATAAAAGAACTGTATACCATTTGCATTCCCAGAGGCCACTTGGAGCATTTCAGTAGAAGGGCAGTTTGGCCACTCAAATTTGTTGGGGGGAATAACACATCCAGAAGAGTGGTCCCCAGAAAAACTTTGCCTCACATCTCACAATCTTGGCGTTCAACTCTCCTCCGAGGGCACTGATGACCAGTCTACTTTGTTATTACCTTCAGATACTGGGAGGAAGAAGAGAGACAACTGTCACTCGTGTCTTCCTAGGGGCCTGGAATGAGATGGTGACCCATCCCGGCTACTATGCTGAGCTGGTGGAGGAATCCATGGGAAAGTACAGCCTGGCCACAGAGGAGATCGAGCGAGACCTCCACCGCTCCATGCCCGAGCACCCTGCCTTCCAGAACGAACTTGGGATAGCTGCACTTCGGCGGGTGCTGACCGCCTATGCTTTCCGAAACCCCACCATTGGCTACTGCCAGGTACTAGGCCTCTTTAAGGGCCCCACATACCTGGGACCTGCCCCATTCTTCCAGGAAAAAGCTCGACAGCAGGAAAACACACAATTTAAAAGCAACATTAATTGTTCATCTTAATACATTGCCCTATATTAAGTTGTCTCTTACATGCATCTGATCTGAATCTTGAGAGCATTTGGTTGTTTTGAATGTATGATAAAATCCACATGTAAGAATTTATCATTTTAACAACTATAAAGTGTACAATTTAATGGCATGAAGGACAGTCACATTGCTGGGCAGCCATTACCACCACCCAGCCATCCATAAAACTTCTTTATTTTCACAGCCTGAATCTTTGTGCCCATTGGATACAAACACCTCGTTCCCTGTCTGTAGCAGTCCAGGTGCCTACCGTTTCCCTTTCTGTCTCTGAATTTGATTGTTCTGGGTGCGTCATACTAGTGGGACAGCTGTTTGTTCTTTCCTGTCTAGTTTCACTCAACACTATGCCCTCAGGGTTCATCTGTGTAGTAGCATATGTCAGGATTTCCTTCCATTGTAAGATGAGTAGTGGCTGGAGGAATAGCACAGCGGGTAGAGCACTTGCCTCACAAGTGAAAAGTCCTGAGTTTGATTCTACAGCAACACATAAGCTGGGTACAGTGGTACATGCTTGTATTCCCAGCACTCAGGAGGCTGAAGCAGGATTGCTATGAGTTCAAGGCCAGCCTGTACTACAGAGTGGGACTTTGTCTCAAAAAAATAATAATATTCCATTGTATGAACTGAGTACATTCTGTTTATCCATTCATCCATTAACAGACATGGGTGGCTCTGCCTTTTGTGTATAGTAAACAATACAGCTGTGAACATGGGCACACAAGTCCCTGGTTGAGTCAGTTCCTTTGGGTGGGGACACAGTGAGATGACTGTGGTGTACTTTCTGAGGAGCCCCTCTCCTGCCATAGCAATTCCACCACAGTTTTTTTCCTACCAATAATTCACATAAACTCCAGGTCCTCCATGGTTTTTGTAGGACAAGTGTTCTGCGTGACATATTAATAATTCATGTGCTGGATTGAAATAATTTTCTACAAATAATTTGTTACCTTTAAAGCTTCTTCTTGTTATCAGCTAAGTCTGTGTGTGGTCTGGTTTTTGCTGCTACCTCCCTGCAGCAGGTGGTGCCCTGGCCACACAGCCTATCCCCAGCAGCCTGGCCTACCTTACCTCCCCAAAAGTAGACACCACTTTGCGGAAGTGTTGCTTGCTAATATCTGCCTTCTGTCTTTCTAGTTCCTTGTGACCTTCTGGGAAGGAGCTGGCTGAGTGTTTCTGTCAAATTGATTTCCTACAAATTGCCTCTTGGCAGATGTCCCAGAGTTGAGCTAGGACAGTTTCTCATACACAGATGCTGGACCTTCCTGGGGTCAGACTTGCGGATAGATTGAAAGAGACCATTGTGGAGGAGAAGGCAGTATACATGGAGGCCAGCAGCGTGAGCCTCCCCCTTGCTTGTCTCTGTGCCTGGCAGGCAATGAACATCGTGACCTCAGTGCTCCTGCTGTATGGCAGCGAGGAAGAGGCCTTCTGGCTCCTTGTCGCCCTCTGTGAGCGCATGCTACCAGACTACTACAACACCAGGGTAGTAGGTGAGTGTCCCAGGGGGTGGGGCTCTTCCCTGGGCAGGCTCTACACCCTCCCCATAAACTCCCATGGGCCTAATCACCATCCTGTCAGCCACACACAGGTGTCCTCACTCACCCCACACACTAGAAAGCTGAGAAATTGTCACACAGTTAGGAAGTAGAAAACACAGACCCTCTCCAAAGCCATCTCTGTCCATAGCTCAGGCCCTGCCTAGCTTCACGTGGGTTCCCTGGCACTGCTGCTAGGAGAGAGAGAATGTTACACTTTTACAGGCTGTGAAAAGTACACCTGGAAACTAAATTCCCATCTGTCCAACTTTCCTCATTGTGCTTATTATAGAAAATTTCAGATATCACAGCTAGAGAATGTAGCTCATCCATTGCCCAACTTCAACTATTACAATGTCATATCCAAAGTGTTGTTGACTGGAAACAGACTTACAAATATCTTTCTTGATGTGTGTGTGTGTGTGTGTGTGTGTGTGTGTGTGTGTGTGTGTGTGTGTGTGTAAAAGTCAGTTATTCTGTTATTCCCATCTACTTTGGTTTTTTAAGTTGCCACTCTTGTGTTGCTTTAGATTTGCATCTGTTACAGATAATAGGGCAAAAGCCACAGAGGCCACTGCTTCCGATGCTGTTAGGGAAGCAGTTAGTATTCCCTCAAGAGAAAATCCCAAGTATAGTCAGTCTCTGTATCCACAGGTTCCACAGCTGTGGATTCAGCCAACCACTGACCAAAATTATTCAGGGGAAAAAAATACTGAATGTTTTCCTTATCGTTATTTCTTAAACCACACAGTATCACAACTGTTTGCCTACCATTTACATTATATTATTATGAGCAGTCTACAGATGATTTAAAGTATGCGGGATGATGCGCATGGGCTCTCTGCAAATACTGTACCATTTTCCTGTGTGTGTGTGTGTGTGTGTGTGTGTGTGTGTGTGTGTGTGTACCACTAACACTATGGCAGCAGGCTGGATTTGGCCCATAGGTCATACTTTACACCTAATCTCATTTACACAGCCCAATCTAAGCTCTAAGTACAGTGAATAGGCGATAGCTGTGACAAGCTTTGCAGCAGATGTGACCTCTGCCATCTTTCAGGTACTTAAGCATCTGTGGATTTGGGACCTGACAGGTCCTGGTGTTCCTGCAGACATCATACCAGACAGGATAGTGAGATAAGCCATCCTTGTTACATGGAGTTTTAGAAGCTGTGGAGAGAATCTTTACAGTTCTTTTTCTTCTTTTTCTTTGCCCGGTTCCCTCCATCCCTCACTGGGAATAGAGCTGGCAGGGCTGCAGGTGACTGAGGACTAGGTGGGCTTCTTATATCCCAACCACTGCCTGGGTTACTACATGGGGTTCTGCCTGAAGCCCTGGAGGGGATCTCTCATGTTTGGGCTTCTGTCCCCTCTGTAGGAGCCCTGGTGGACCAAGGAATCTTTGAAGAGCTCACGAGAGACCTCCTGCCCCAGCTGTCAGAGAAGATGCAGGACCTGGGAGTAATCTCCAGCATCTCCCTGTCCTGGTTCCTGACACTCTTCCTCAGTGTCATGCCCTTCGAGAGCGCTGTGGTCATTGTCGACTGCTTCTTCTACGAAGGCATCAAAGTTATCCTGCAGGTGGCCCTGGCCATCCTGGATGCCAATATGGAGCAGCTATTGGGCTGCAGTGATGAGGGAGAGGCCATGACCGTGCTGGGCAGGTGACCTTGCCAGCCTTCTCCTGCTACTGAAAGCTTGTGGCAGAACCCCAGCCCTACCCGGCCCTGGGTACAACTCTGTCACATTCAGTGACCAGGCTGTACTAGGCCAAGGTGGCTCTGGGAACAAGAGAGAGTTATTCCCTCATGGGAGCCAAACACTGCCCAGAGAGGGATCCATGCTGGGAGAAAATAAGATCGAGAAATGGGTCAGGGCCAGATGGCTAGGGGCGAGTGCCAGGGCTGTGTGGTCAGATGCTTTCTAGGGTAACCCAGGGTAACAGACCCTTACAGGTAGCCAGGAGACAGCTAGCATTGCAGGGCTTGTCTCTCGTGAGGACTGCTCCCTTTTCCCCCATTTTTATTAATGTGAATATGTGATACACAGTGGTTACCCAGAACTTGAGTTTTGTGAACATGTATATGGCATGAAGAGGGCTACTATCTTCAGAGTCGTCCTGCCTCTGCCTTCCCAAGCTCAACGTACTCCCCATCTGATTGAGCAGTGCACTCCCACCCTGCCATGACAGCCGAATGAGCCATGTACAGCCCAGCCCAGCCCAGCCGAGTCTCCAGCTTATCCTGTCCTTGTCCTTCAGCCCCACATTGCATCGCTCATAAATTCTCTTGGGGCTGGGGAGGCACTTGTAGGCTTCTCCCACAGCCTCAGTACAGGCCCGTCCTACCCCTTCCATGAGCCCATCCTGCTTCTGCATGGTTTTCTCTGTTCCTGTCCCTCAACTGAATCCCACAGCACTCTCTCTGGTCACATATAGCTGTCCCTCTCTGTGCCACTGTTGGTCCTCTGTAAAAGATGCCTGAGTCACAGCCAGGCCTTCAAGCCCATAGCAGCCAAGCCCAGTTCACTCAGAGCTCTATTCTGTCCTAGACCCTGACACCCCAAGGCCTTGCTAGTCTGCATGCGCAAATCTGCCTGGCCTGAAACATTTGCAGCCACCAAGTATTGCCTGAATCACTGGCACTTACCTGCTGAGCTAGGCTAGGTACTGACGGGGACTGGCAGACCTGTCAGGAAGGGTTACCTCCCCGTCTGGCCTCTGATAGTCCTTAGTCCTCCCTATTGTAAAGACAGTGTGTGACCATGGTTTTCATGCATGTTTCCTGCAGCCAGCAGACGGGTCCCCTCCTTGGGAGCCATCTGTCAGGATGGGGCCAGGACCCATGGGTATGGGGCCCAGCTGTCCTCCAACATGAGTGGCAGGCTCAGCCAGACTGCCTGCGGGTTATAAAACTTCGGCTAGGCTAAAGTAGAATCTTACCCCATGAATGTTCCTAGAGAAGTCCGATGTCCTGGGCTACTGCAGACACTGCCACAGGACACTTCCTCCCAGCATATTCCTGGCACTCAGTCCTCTGGTTCCCTATTGTTCCTGGCCAGGGAGCAGAATCTCCTTACCCCAGTAACCTGCAGAGAGAAGTAGGTCACACTTCCACTTGTAGGATCTGAGCTTATGCAAGCCTTCTGTCCATAGACCCCAGGAGACAGGCTGGGATCCTCAGGTTAGGGCTTGGGTCTCCTGTGTCGTTGAGGCCTTTTCTCCCCTGCATCGAAGGGACACTCCACCTTCCAGGTGACCTACATAGCCCAGGTCTGCCCCGAGAGGTTCTAGTCCTCAGTGCTGTCCTTAATTGGTAGGCACAAATGACACTGGGCTGTGAGGGAAGTGTTGCCATGGCATTGGTCGTCTAGACTTCTGTCCTTTAATCTCTAGATACCTGGACAATGTGGTCAACAAGCAGAGTGTGTCTCCTCCAATCCCACACCTGCACGCCCTACTGACCAGCGGTGATGACCCTCCTGCAGAGGTGGACATCTTTGACCTTCTGAAAGTGTCCTATGAGGTCAGTGACGGGCAGGGGTGCTTTGGCCAGGCCATGCCCTCTAGCCCTTTGGTTTGGGGAGACCATGAGCAGATAGGGAGGGGCAGCCCTTTGCCCTGGACTGCACTTGGTCTCTTTATCCACCTTTGGCCTGTAGAAGTTCAGCGGCCTGAGAGCTGAAGATATCGAACAGATGCGATTTAAGCAGAGGCTGAAAGTGATCCAGTCCTTGGAAGACACGGCCAAGAGGAGTGTGGTAGGTCACTGGCGGAAGGGCACTTGTCCAGGCAGCATCTGGCTGCGGGCTCGGCCAGGTGGATTGCTTTGTAGGTAATGCACAGCCTTGCTGCACTGTCCCTCGCACTGCCTGGGTCCCTGTTGTGGCAGGGATGCTGTGTAGACTAGAGGACAGGTATGGCAGAAGACCTTCGGAGGATGAGGCTGGGGCGGTTGTTCCCCTTGTGCTTTTCTGCTCTTGGTTATTCGGTGGAAGGCATCTCTTTCATCCTGTACCCTGAGGCTGCGCACCCTGTGGCTGCATTTTCCCAGCCTAGCTTTGTCCTGTGTTCACTGCCTCTGAGTCATAATGCTCAGGCCTCCTGTGCCCAGCCACACCACACTATGTACCAAAGGTTTTGTCACCATATCTGGAGAGGTCAGGCCGTCCCTGCTGTCCAGCACTGTAACATCTATTCACTGTCTCTGCCACTTAGAGGTGGGATGTCTTTGCCTGTATGTTCCCAGCCCACCTTGCTGGCCTTTGAGGGCACTTTGATTACAGCAGTATAAACAAACTTGACAGTCCAGCTGGAAATAAGAGGAGACTCTACAGCATGTTCTAGAACTCCTTCCAAAGAGCCCATGCCAAAGTCTTTGCACAGATCCAGATGACAGAGGCTAAATGACTGCTCCTTGGCCTGGGCATTCAGGAGAAAAAGGTCCTTCCCTCATAACACCCAGAAGTAGTTCTAGGAGTGGAAGTGACGAGCATTTGGGGCTGAGGACATGCATGTAGGCCGTGAGCATTTGGGGCTGAGGACATGCATGTAGGCCGTGAGCATTTGGGGCTGAGGACATGCATGTAGGCCGTGCCCTTTCCCTGAATTGGACGACGTCATGCTTGGTCCCAGAGGACCTGAGAAGACGGTGCCTGCTTTTGCCCCTGCACACAGGAGTACTCCCTCAGAGCAAGCATCTAGTTTCTACTATTTTGGGAACTTGAGAATCCATTGTTTCTCTCCCCTAGGTCCGGGCCATACCAGGAGACACTGGATTCTCAATTGAAGAGCTGGAGGACCTTTACGTGGTTTTTAAGGTGGTTTCCAAGAACAAAGGCAGTGCCTATCCTAATCCCTCAGTGCAGCAGCAGCTGCCAGAAGAGAAAGAGACTTAACAGTATCCTCATATGCAGTTACTGTGAACCACACATGGTAGAATTTAGTCCTTCTTTTGAGTTTGTATAAAACAAATTTTTGAATGGTGCTAAGGATAGAACTCAAGGCCACATCCCCAGCCCGTTTTTTAGTGTCAGTTTTGAGACATGGACTTTCTAAGTCACTAAGTTAACCAAGCTGCAGCTTGGGATTCTTCTGCCTCAGTCTCTCAAGAGTGTTTAGATTACAAACCTGTGCCACCAGTGCTGGCCAGATCACTCTTTTTAGATGGCAGAAACTGCACTGAAATCATCTTATACACAACAGAGAATGCATCGGCTCATTTAGCTGAAAAGTGTAGGTTTGCACAAGACATAGCTGGATCCAGGTGAACATACTGTCAGGCTCCCCGCCTCACTGTCCTCTAGACTGCCCTTCCTGTGTGAAGGCAGAACTGCCATCAGTGCAGGATTATCCTGTCCGTCACACCAGTGAAAAGGATTTTTTCTGAGTGCTTTTAGAAAAGACCAAGGCTTCATCCATGGAGTGAGTCATTAGACGCTACAGGGTGGTGTTGTCTAGTGTGCCTCCTAAGAGTGATACCCCTGTACCACCGACCCCAGCAATGGAGCGGATAACCACCCCTTTAATCCTGAGGCCTGAGGGTGGCTGGGGAGGAGTCACCACTGACATTTCAGGTGCTCTTAACAAAAGATGGGAGTGGAATTGTAGAAGGTACGAAAGAGGAGGCAAAGAGGGCACACTGCCTTTCTTGTTCTTGTTCCCAGTTTCTGTGATCCCCTCCAGCCACCCTGGTTCTGTTTCCAAGGTGGACACTGCACTGGGGCTTTGGGGTCAAAACAATGTTTGGCTCTGCCCTCCATGATGTCCTTGTGGTGGTCTTCTTGTTCTCCCATATGCCTACCCAGGTGGTTCTGTGAGGTACTGAAATGGCTGGCATTGATTTTCAGCCAGAGCTCTGTAGACTCAGGAGGAACAGAGTGGGTACACCAGCCTAACAGCCTCAGCTGAGAGATCATCTCAGCAGGCCATGTTCTTACAGGCCAAGCACCTGGCGTGCCAGTACTGGGGCAGCAGTGGCATGGCTGCCGCCCGCCGGGATCCCAGCCTGCCATACCTGGAGCAGTACCGGATCGACGTGAGCCAATTCCGGGAGCTGTTTGCCAGCTTAACACCCTGGTCCTGCGGCTCACACACACCTGTGCTGGCAGGCCGCATGTTCCGGCTCCTGGACCAGAACAAGGACTCGCTGATCAACTTCAAGGAGTTTGTGATGGGACTGAGTGAGTGGCCAGGGCCTGCCCAGTCCCTGCTCCCCCTTCTCCCTTCCCCCCCACAGGATACTTTGCATATGTTGGCCGGGCAGGCATGTCCCCTAGGGGTAAGTGGTAAGGGGAGAGGAGCATGGAGCCTGGACCTTGGATGAGGGAGTAGCAGTTTGCCTTGATGTGGGTAAACAGATGTGGGGGGTCTCTGTCACCTGAGCTCACCACACCTGGCTTAGGGAAAGCTGGTGGTCTGGACCTCCCTCCAGGGACCTCCCCAGGAAGGGGGCAGGCCTTCCCAGGCTGTCTCTTCTGGGCCCATGGGAGGGGATGTGTTGGAATGGGGCCTGCAGCAGGGTTGGAGACCCTCTTTCTAGTGCTCCTCTTCCCTGACCATGTTTCTCAGGTGGGATGTACCATGGCGACCTCACAGAGAAGCTCAAGGCCCTGTACAAGCTGCACCTTCCCCCAGGTGAGAGCCTCTTCTGCTTCCTCAGGGGGCCTCTTACTCTTCTAGAGCTTAGGATTGTATGGCCAGGGAGGGGAAGAGGAGGTAGTCTCAGCCTGGGGCATGATGGGGAAGACCATAAGGGGCCCATCAGTGCAGGCAGTTTTATGAAACAGGACTCTACCGTCAAACAGGGAAGCTTGACCCAAAACTAGAGGAGTGGGGCACACAGTTTGAAACAGAGACCCTTTGTTCTTCCTAAAATTTCTCAAGAGTTCCTTTTATGACTAGAGGGTCAGCCTAGGAGTCCCATCTAGTCCACCAGAATCCTGTCATATGGTTGTGAGGAGGGACCACTTTCTGTAGCCTCTGGAGACTAGTGTGGACTCACAGGGCAGACTGTCTCCTGTGGGCCACTGGTCTGCGCCAGGCCAGAGCCATGGCTGCTGGTTCCATGTGTGAGACAAGAGCTTGCCTGGCTCAGCCAGGGTGGCTACTTGGAAGTCTCTCTTGAGGGGGTTCTGCCCATTTTCTCAGGAGGAACCCGAGGCTCAGGCAGATGAAAATGTCATCACCCGAGCACTCTGCTCTAGTAGGGAAACTTCCATTCCCGGTATTATTGTTCGTGACCTGCCCTGGAGCAGTCTAAGGTCACCTGCCCTTAGGATTGGCCTTGGGGACTCTTAGCCTAGGGTAGGCTTCACCCGTAGAGCTTCCCACCAAAAGGGGGGAAGGGGAGGGGCAGACGTGTGCTTTGTAAACTCCCCAGGTGACTGCTCTGCAGCCAGAGCTTCAAGGGCGCTTGACACAGGAGTTCTCACCTGGGGCTGGCTTCCGCTTGGCACCAGTACCGCCGCAGAGAACTGGGCTGGACAGACTCCAGTGAGCATGGGTCCATGGGTTTAGTCACACAGAGCTGCCACCACCACATGAGCCAGCTTGGCCTGCCCTGTCTCCTCCAGGGCACAGGACACAGGACACTTCGGGTGGCTCCGGTGGACTTCAGCCCATGTCTTGCCACCTCCTCTATGTGCCTGCACCCTTAAGCCTCTGTTGTACTGTTTCCCTCACACACCAGGGAGAGTAGCCCCCACACAGCCACACACAGGACTGTGTAGATCTGCAGCCCAGTGCTGCTCCATCACTGCCAGCAGGTATAGAGTGATGTGGGCCCATGGGCAACGTAGAACAGTCTCCAGGATGTGTGCAGTAATGAAAGCAAGTCACTGCTGTGTGGCTGGTGGGTGCACGTGTGCCTGCAAGCACATAAGTGTGGACTGTTACAGTGAGAGGTGCCTCTTTGCCAGAATCCCGGTTGTACTGAGTGTATTTTTACTTGCTATGTGCACTGAGTTTTCAGATATATCAGGATTGGGGTGCAGCTCAGTGGTAAAACACTTGCTGAGCATGTACAAGACCGTGGTTCAGTTCCTAGAACACCTCCCCTCAATTCACAAAGTCAAGGAAGTAACAAACAGAACTAACCACCTCACAAACACTTTTATCGGGCATTCTGAGCGGTGGGTCTGGGGCTGGTTGAGCACATAGCAGCAAAGCTTCCGTTCAGGACTCCAGGAGTTTGGCTGTGGATGGGAATTGCCTTGTCTTCTGCCCTCATGTTTTCGCTTTCTGGACACAGCTCTTCTCCAAGAGGAAGCCGAGTCAGCCTTGGAGGCCGCCTGTTATTTCGTAGAAGACAGCTCCTCAGAAGGTGAGCCACCTGAGACCACTAGCTTTGTCCTTGCAACAGCCTCCATCATCCTGTGGGGCCCACACAGGTGGCACAAGGGCTCCACCATGGCTCAGGGAGTGTGCCTTCTGGGTGTCCTGGGAGGGCCCTGCTCATGTGCCTGGGACTAAACAGCCTCTGCAGTATTTCTACCTCCTATTTCTTTTGTATCTCTGTCCCTGGACTTTGGCTTCTCCTCTATCTGTCCTCCACACCTCTGCTGTCCCTCCAGCATCTCCTTTGACCTCAGACATGGATCCTTTCCTGCCTTGGGAGGCTCAAGGTCAGTCCCTGGATGACAGAAGCACCCCCCTCGCCCCTGGGCTTCATCTTCATGCTCAAGGCTGGAAGGTCTGTGTCCCAGGGTCCCTTCCAGGACTCCTCCTATGGAAGAGATCCTGGGAAGGACTGTAAACAAGGCTGCCCCTTGTGGAAGAGAAGGGGCAGCCTACACGCCCACTATGGGTAGTTATGAAAGGAGCTCACTGGGCACCAAGCATGCCCAGGTGGCATCCACGTGCAAAAAGGGACTCATGTTCATAGGAGAGACATGCCGGCTGCTGTCCCAACAGCAATGAGAAAGACACACAGCCTGGGTGAGCAGAGGCAGAGTAGAGGATGATGTCCTTGGGAAGCATCTTCAAGTCCACAGAATTGTTTTCTTATTAAAAACTACATATGTTGGGTTCTGTTAGAACTCATCTGTGTGCCACATTTAACACCTATCTGATCCAGAGTGAGGGAGCATTCTGGCCTGGGATTTGGCAGTCAAGCATGTGTGAATATACTTGTGACATTGATCATAAGCACTGTGAAGGTAGCTCAGTGGTCCAGCACATGTGTGGGGTGCACAAGACCATGGGTTCATCCCCAGCACAATAAAACAGCCCTGACCATACCTCTGCCTTGGACCTTCACATGGAAGATGATAATGTGCCAAGAAACTGGCCCAAAAGGAAAAATTTTAAAGCTCTGTTTCCAGGGATGGTCTTGCATACCTCTTAACCCTAGTACTTGGGAGGCTGAGGCAGGAGGATTGCTAGTTTGAGGCTAGCCTGCACAATTTAGTGTGTTCAAGGCCAGCTTAGATTATATAGTGTGATCCTGTCAGGATAAAACAAAACAAAAATTTGCTAAGATACCCATCGTAATCCTCTTGACTGCTGAATAATTTCTTGAATTTGAACATGACCTTGATTTCAGTAACACAAATTAAGATCCTCATTTCCTGTAAGAGCCCAAACAAATCACAGATGCTCTAAGCTTTTACCCCCTTGGAGAGGCCTGGTGGCACAGTCCTGCTCTCAGGCCTGCCACACCCAGGCAGCAGGGACTCCATTCCACAGTGAGATGCCTGGGCTCAGCAAGCAGTCCCCTGCATGGCACCAGTAGGAAGGCAGCTCTGAGCTGGGGTGCTGGGACTCTCAGCTGAGGACCCTCTGCCAAGCCCCATTCTCAAGAAGCTTGTCTGCTTCTCCAGTTCATGCACATGTAAAGGCAGTGCATTGCAGGCGACTATTGTATCCGTGACACCTTACAAACACCATCCTGAGCACACAGTTCTGTACAGAAAATTCCTCCTCTGCTAATGTGGCTTTCCCAGGCAGAATCAGTTGCTAGGACTCATGCCCCTAAGTTTGACTTCTTCAGCAGAAACTGCAGAATCCAGTAGTTCTTGGACTAGTCATCAATAATGTACATCATCATCTGCTTAAAAAGTGTGGCAAGGCAGGGTATGGTGGCATGGGCTTGGAATTCAGCACTCTGGGGGGCTAAGGCATGAGGAGCCCAAGTCTGAGCCCAGCTTGGGCAACTGACTGTGATCCTGTCTCAGAAAAGTCCTGGGAATGTAGCTCAGTGTAAAGGCCCTGGGTTCAATTCCTAGTACTCAGTTAAAATAATAAATGTAAAAAGAGAAAAAAAAAAAAAAACAGCATAGTAAGACATGTCATTTTGAAAAACAGAAATATTCATTGACCTTTCTGTTCCCAGTGCTAGGGATCAAATCCAGGTTCTCAGGATGCTGAACACGCTGAGCATGCATTCTACCACTGAGCTATAATAGGTAGCTTTGTTTTATATAAATATATATAATCAAGTGAAGAAATGACCATACCCTGTCTTGATGTCTTCTGCTCGTCAGGACAGGGCTAGGCAGGGTCAGGACAGGGCCAGGCAGGAGAGACAGCATAAGGTTAGACAGGGTGGTTCTGTAGAACTGCACATCAGACCTCCTAAGGACCCTAGGCATTTGTAGTCAGAACAACTTCCTCCATGTGCTTTTTTTCTGGTACCAGAAAAATTCCCACAGGAAGAGCAAGAAGGAAGCAGAAATGAGGATGTTCAAGAAAAAACAGGTATGGACCATTGTCTACTCTTCATCCTGGGTTGGTGGGGTCTGTGTCCCACCCTGGTCTCTGCAGGAGACTCCCCTTCCTAGGGGACATCACAATGTGTGCCTGACAGTCAGTTTGGTGCCCCCAGGTGAATAGCTCAGCTCATCACTACCACCTGGTGCGCCATGGCCAGCCAGCCCTCCCCACCTCGTATCAGCCCCACTCCATCTCCCTGTGGTTCTGTCACCACCTCAGGGAAGATGATGGGTTTGGGGTCTTCTCTTCAGCTTGAGTCCAACCCCGTTCAGCTAGCATAGGGGAGACACACAGTAGGTGTTCTGGGGTGTTTTCCCACCACCAGCCCCCAGATACTAGAGTATTTTGTATAGGACCTGGGTGACTCCATGCAAGAGGATTCCCAACCCCCTTTCTCTGTTGACAGCTTCTCCTCACTTGACAGGCAACCATTAATCTCTGTTTCTTCCCAGTCACCGAGGAGAAGGGCACCAGCCCCCGGGACCACCGACACTACCTTCGAATGTGGGCCCAGGAGAAGGAGGCTCAAAAGGAGACCATTAAGGACCTGCCCAAGATGAACCAGGTAGGCTCCATCTGGCCAAGACTGGGTCCTACTCTCCTAGCCACATTCTGCCTATATTCCCACAGTGTCCTGGGTTGGGGGTGTCTTCCTTCACCCAGAGTCGGTAGCCCTGGACAGTGGGTAATGACAACCAACAAAGGTCACATTCAGCTCCCAGGCCCTGTGCAAGGTGGTGGCTCCATGCTGACTTACTTAGGTAGGATCAGTACCAGTGACCGAGAGAAGCACCCAAGAAGATTGGTATCCAACAGCTGGGGACTTATACTGGCTCCCTCTCATGCCCTGTTCAGTGCTCTGCACAGGTACAAAGGCCTCATCACGCTTCCCTTCCAGGGCTGCCTCTTTCCTGCTGTCTTAGGCCAGGACCCTGTCATCTTGCCAACAGTCTCACAGCCACAGAATGCAGACATCAACCAAAGGCATTTCCCCAGCCTGACTGTGACCCTCAAACCGACTTTACCCTGGCTTTACCTTGAGGGTGACCCTGCAGTCTGAACCCTCACCCATAGGCCCCATAATATGAGGATTTACCTCACTCTTAGCCCAGGGTCTTGAATGTGTAGCCTTCCCAGCCTTCTCCTGACACAGGGAGAGTTTACCTTGTTACCACCCACTACGACTTCACTAGAGACAGTGAGAATTGCTTCTGCTTAAAATTTTGAAAAGGCCAGGCTGGAGGAATGGCACAGTGGGAAGGCCCTGAGTTCGATTTCCCAGCACCACATAAAGCCAGGCATGGTGGCACATGCTTGTAACCCCAGCACTCAGGAGGTTTAGGCAGGAGGAATACCATGAGTCCAAGGCTAGCCTGGGCTCCATGGTGAGTTCAGGACCATCCTGGGCTACAGAGCACATTGTCTCAAAAAATAGATATAAATAAAACTCAAAGGTGATTCTCAACCACAGTAAAGTACTTGAAAGTCCTGAGAGTAGAGCTCAGTAGTGAGCACTGACCTAACACACATGAGGCCTGCGTTCCATTCCCAGCATCAGAAAAAATAAAGAGAAGTAGTTAAGTTGTTTGTTTGAGACAGGGTCTCGCTCTGTAGCCCAGGCTGGTCCTGAACTCACTTTGGAGCCCAGGCTGCCCTTGGGCTCATGGCAATCCTCCTGTCTCAGCCGTGCCATCACTCTTGGCTTTTATGGTGCCGAGGAATTGAACTCGGGTAATTAGGGCTCGATTTGGCTCTTGCTAGGCAAGCACTTTAACTGCTGAGCCATTCCTGCATCCCCAGAGAAGTAGATGAGTTATGCTAGCAGAATACACATGAAAGTAAGTCCAAATCCGAAACACATCCTCAACCTGCTGAAAGGAAAGAGCTAAAAAAGAGAGGACCTCCCACCCACCCCCACCCCCCCACGGGGATCCACTCAGGGCTTTGGCCTCGTAGGCAAGCATTGACCGCTGAGATATACCCCTCAGCCTTCGCTTGTTTTTGAGACAGGGTCTCCTAAGTTGTCTAGCCTTGGTCTCATGATCCTCTTGCCTCGGCCTCCCATACTGACCATATTACAAACGTGGAAAACTCTGCCCTTCAAGAAAAGCTTAAGAGCTATGTGGCATTTGGTCAAGTCACTTTCCATCTCTGAGCCTCATTGCCCTAATGTATAAAATAGGAGCACAATTTTGGGCTGGAGGCTTCCCACATAAGTTACAGTGACAATAGCCAAGACAAGAGCACTGTGACCCATCTTTACTGTCCCCCTGTTCTTTTCTTTTCTAAGGAGCAGTTCATAGAGCTGTGCAAGACACTTTATAACATGTTCAGTGAAGACCCCAGGGAGCAGGACTTGTACCATGCCATCGCCACAGTAGCCAGCCTCCTTCTCCGAATTGGAGAAGTGGGAAAGAAGTTTTCAGCCCGGACAAGCAAAAAGCCCACAGATGGCGCCCACAGTGAGGACCACAACAGTGCCGCTGAGAAGGACAAGCCACCAGTGCCCAAGTCCCACTGGGACCCAATAAATAAGCTTCAGCTGGCAGCTGCAGGAGACCCCCAAGCCAAAGGTTGTGGAGACACCTGCCCTGAGCAAGCGCCCCAGGAGAGCCAGGTGGTGTTGGAGGGGGGCAGCGGTGCGGGGCAGAGCTCACCCTCCCAGCTTTTCTCTGATGATGAGACCAAAGATGACATGTCCGTGTCCTCCTACTCGGTGGTCAGCACGGGCTCTCTACGGTGTGAGGACCTCCCGGACGACACAGTGCTGGTGAGTGCAGAGGCCTGCAGTCCCACAGTGGCCTCCCGGGCTGGGGGCACCGTGGACACGGACTGGTGCATCTCCTTCGAGCAGATCCTGGCCTCTGTCCTGACAGAGTCTGTGCTGGTGAACTTCTTTGAAAAGAGAGTGGACATTGGTGTCAAGATAAAGGACCAAAAGAAGGTGGAGAGACAGTTCAGCACCTCAAGTGACCATGAGCAGTCTTGAGTTTCAGGCTGACTTCCAGCTGCTCTGCCCCAGTGAGGCCTCAGAAATTGGGGCTAGTCTCTGTCTCCTCCTTTCTTTCCTGTCTTTTCTCCTTAAAAATGCACCTCCCAGCCTTCTGAGAAAAAGTGAGCTATAAACACAAGGGCAGAGAGACCCAGTTGCCTGAGGATTCCCTGGGCCTGGATGTCCTGGGGCCCGGGAAGAGGCTGGCTGCCCCTTTTCTTCTGTGCCTGTTGGGAGCCCACCTTGAACTAGGCATTCATCTTGTGGTAAAGGCTGTCAGATCTGCCATGCTTGCCTCACATCTGTGCACCCCATACTGTGCCCAGGCTACACAGGTCCTACCAGCCACGGGATGAATCATATACAGCAGTGTGGCTTGGGTACCAGCGCTGCCACTTGACACCAGGTAGGGCTTCTATGCTTATAGGGCCTTAAAGTGGTGGAACCTTCCAAGTCCTCTGAAGAACTCTTACACCTGAGACTCCTGAGAAACTTGGGGGAAAAATCATCTCACAAGGTTGGGTTCTGCATGCTGGTGTCACTTTTCATTCTTTTCAGCTTCTCCTTGTCATTTAATTCTGAAAGCACATCCCTCAGGTCCTGTTATGTTTCTGTGTGGGAAATATCACACTGTGCTCAATGCCTTAATAAATTCCTAGAATAAAACCAGCCACACTGTGTAGTACCCTAACAGGGAGCTCAGCCACTGCTTAGGCCTGCTGGCTTCTCCCCAGGCCAGGTGTGGCATCCACCACATACCAGAAGTGGTTCCTCAGGAGGTTAGATGGGGGCACGGGAGGTGTTGGCCTGCAGCAAAGGAAGCTGGTGTGATGGCACTGCATGTAGTTCTGGTTGCTTGGCAATCTGTGGCAGGGGAATCATGGGTAGAAACCAACCTGGGCAATTTAACAAGACGCTGTCTCAAAAGAGGGCTGGCAGTGTAGCTCAGTGGTAGAGTTGAGCTTAATCCCCAGTACTGAAGTAAAAATTTTAAAAGGTGGTATAGGGAGTACTATAATGGGGTCTTGCAGTGTTAAGAGATTAAGCCCAAGTCCAAATATAGCACGGACAGGTAGGAACTTACAGCCAAACAGCAGGGTGGAGGTCAGTGGGTAGAAAATGACCAAACGGAAACAGACCTAACAGGGTTCCTCCTGCAGGCAGGTCAGGATGATGAGACAGCCCAGGGTGGTGGGAGGGTGAAGATCCTAATCTCATACTGTGGATGGAGACAGGAAAGACCATGTTAAAGTCATTTTGCAGAGTTCTTTGCTAAAACTGAATTTTTAAGTTATTTAGAGAAAAGTTCTCACTCTAGTCCAAGCTGAGCTTGAGTGTAGTCCTGGCTGGCCTGAGGCTCACAGCTATCATCCTGCCTCAGCTAGAATTACAGGAGTGCACCTCCATGCCCAGCTTTAAAGATGGGTTTTACAAGCAGGTGAACAGATTGGCCGAGGAGAAGGTTCACGATCTCAACTGATGGCAGGCCACACAAAGAATCTGTCACTCCCCCCCCCAAAAAAAAAAAATGAGCAGACAGTTTTGCTTGAAATTTAAATTGTAACGGACCTGTACAGTTGCTCACATTAATTTATTGAAGGTAACCATTATTTTTTTGTTTCGAGTCAGGGTCTCAACTGTATTGCACAGGCTGGCCTCTAACTCTACTGTATTGCACAGGCTGGCCTCTAACTCTACGTCCTTCTGCCTCAGCCTGTGGAGCTGACAGGACAGGCACAGGTGACCACGTCCAGCTTTGGAAAGGAGCCGTTCTGAGAACATTGCTTTTTTCCTGACACTTCAGTGAACTCTGGCATAAATGATAGATCTGTCTGGGTGATAAAGATTATTTTCCTCAGGATACTGGAATTGGTCAGATTTTTTCCCACAATTCTTTTTCTATTTTACACCTGTACCCACATCCTGTAAGTAGGACACCTTTCGCCACATCCTTGTGAGGCTGGCATTAAGAGCCCGGTGGGGCTAAGACAGAAAAGCAGGACTTGTTCCTCCACGCTCTCTCCGGAGCCTTGTCTGCAGAGTGCAGAAGGGACTTGTTCTCCCTCTCCTAGAAACCTGGGGCTGGTGAGCAGCGTCCGATTCCTGTGATTACCAGCCCTTCAGCCCATGTGTCCTGCGATCCCAACCACAGAGCCCAGCAGGGTGGGCAGAAGCTGGGAGGGCCCTTCCACCTCCCTCTGTGGGCCTTAGAGCAGTGGGCAAATGCGGCCAGCGGCCTGGGGCCTGCCCGCGCAAACTCAATCATTACAGCAAGCACAGGAGCGCGCTGGTTTGAATGAGACGGGACCTGGCCCGGGTCGGATGGCATATCGCTAACCGACATCCACAGCGAAGGTGACTGTGCAGCTGTGAGACGTCTGGAGCCAACCCAAAATCGCATGGAGGCCCCTGTGACCACCAAAATGCACTGAAAGGTGGGGCGCCGAGAGGCAGGTCCAGGGCCGGCCTGCGCCCAGCCCACAGGACCCAGAGCAGCCAATGCCCAAGTGGGGAACCCGGCCCAGGACGCACCTAGCTGCACACGCGCTGACGGGAGGGAGGCACACAAGCCGAGAGCCCCACTGCGCGCGGGGGGGGGGGGGGGGGGGGGGGGGGGGGGGGGGGGGGGGGGGGCCGGGGGGGGGAGGAGCCTCGGCAAGGCCGGGGCCTGAGCGGGGCGGTTGAGTGGATGAGTCACGCGTGGGCTCCAGGGCTGGGGCGGGGCTAGCGCGGACCTAGGCAAAGCTGAAGCCCGGAAAGGGGCCTGCCAGGCGGTGCCAGTACCTGGGCGGGTGGCCGCTGAGGGTGTGAGCGCTGGCTTGTCAGCGGGGATCCTTAGCACCCTGGGGTCCTGCGGTGCTGCGACAGCCGACTCCTCAGGCGCTTCAGGTCAGGCGAGCAGCCCCTGCTTCCAAGCCGGGATGACGGATGACAGGATGTACCTGAGGCCCGAAGAACTGACACTGATGCTGTTGAGGCCTAGGTGTTATTAGTGCGACTTCTTCATACCTTGATTCTGGACTTTTCTATCTGTGCGTGGTTGTAGGAACCCGGGTTGAGGTTTGCATCTTTTATGCAGAAATCAACCCCCAACACGATCTTTTTCAATTCAATTACAAGGGAGAGGACAGTTTTCAAAACTGACACTACAGAAGGAATTAGCATCGAAATGTCCCTGATCTGGGCGGGGCGCCCCCCAGGTGTCACTCCGTGCCTGTGGCTTGGGGAGGGACTCACACCAGCTTCCCATACTACACACAGCAGACATTTGTATTAGTCTGGGTTCTTTCAAAAGGCAGAATTTACAGATTTTATAGCAAAAAGGATCTATTCATAAGTCTTACAGATTCGAGGATATAGTCAAAGATGGCGGCCTACACATGAGAGAGCTGGAGTGTCCAATGACTGCTCACCTGCTAAGTAAAACTCCCGTCCAGAACTGCAGGACGGACAGTGAGAGTCGGCTGTGGATCTTGGTTGTTCGAAGAACCATGGCTAAGACCAGAGGCTGAAGATCAGCAATGGACAGACAGGCACATGTCCAGCCTGTAATGAATTTGTGATGGAGATCTGTACTGTCAGTGTCCGTACACAACTGCAGATATTGTGAGAGCTTTCCCAGAGAAGAAGCTGTAGCAATCTTTCTTCTTCCTTTTATATCGCTGGAGTTCCAGCTGGGCCTCCACATCCAGGCGAGTGCTCCTCCCTCATTCCCTGGCCCACAAATCACTCACACTGTAATCCAGGCAGGTTCTCCATTCCCAGTCTAGGAGTGGTTCCCAAACCCAGTCCAGGTGTGGCTCCTGATTGCCTCAAATTGACATAATCTCTCCTACAGTCACATCTCACCTGTTTTTAAACAGAATAGCTAATTTTTTTTTCCCCAGTGCTGTGGACAGAACTCCAGGCCCTAGAGTATGCTAAGATAACTGATGTTTCTACAACCTGGGCTCCATAGTGAGTTCAGCACCAGCCTGGCCTACAGAGTAAGATTCTGTCTCAAAAAAAAAAAAAAAAATTAACTCTTTGCTTTTAACTGGAGCTCACAGATGAGTTTGCCTTACATCTCAGAGACCTTGGGCTTGGACTTCTTTTTTTAAACAGTACTAAAACTGTAAAACCTTTGACAACTCCTGAAAAAGGACCAGCCTGGGCTACAGAGCCCAGTAAACATGAATCTTTTGGGGGACAGAGGCAGAATGTTATGGTTTAGATCTGTAGTGTCCCCCAAAAGCCTCATGTACCAGTAGATACTATGACTGTTGGAGAGATTGTCAAATTGAGGCAATCAGCAACCACACCAGGATCAGGGTTTGGGAACCACGCCTAGACTGGGAATTGAGAACCAGCCTGGATGAGAGTGTGAGTGATCTTTGGGCCAGGGAATGAGGGAAGGGCACCCACCCGGATGTGGGAGGCCCAGCTGGAACTCAAGCGGCATAAAAGGAAGAAGAAAGATTGTTACAGCTTCTTCCTCTGGGAGAGCTCTCGCCTTCGCAGTTGTCTGCAGATGTCGACTTCCTACATGTCGCAGATCTTCATCACAGATTTCCTCCAGTCTCAAATTGTGCCTGTCTGCCCGTTGCTGATCTTCAGTCTCCAGTCTTTGCCATTGTTCTCTGAAGAACCGAGATCTGCAGCAGACTCCTACCGGCTGTCCTGCAGGCCCGCACAGGAGTTCTACTTCGTGGCTGAGCAGCCATCAGACACTCCAGCTCTTGCACGTGCAGGCCACCATCTTGGACTATCTCCATCCTCGGATCTGTAAGCCTTCTGAATAGATCCTTTTTGTTATAATTTCTATAAATTCTGCCTTTTGAAAGAACCCAAAGTTTATAAATTTTGGTACCAGATGTGGTTCTCAAGAGATAGAATTACAACAATGGTCTTCCCTAAGATATCTAGTGATTTCTGGGGTTGGTTACCTAGTTTTATAAGATCTAAAGATGCTGTGGTCCCTCTTCCTAATAATGTAGGGAGAACTTGTGGCCCATGGCGTGAACTGTTTGAAATGATACAGGTACTGGATCCTTTAAATTATCCTGACTCCTCACTTTTGAGGACAGATACACTTGGTAATTCTATATATATTTGAGAACTTCTAGAAAAGTAGAAAATAGGACAATGCTGGCCAACTACTCTTAGCATCTTTGGACAAACTAATGAAGGAGAACAAGGAGCTCAGAGATTCAGACTTCCAAAGCCAGACACGCATAAACTCCTTGAGAGTGTCTAAGTGTGTTCTGGAGAAAAAAAATCTCGCCTTTAGCTATAGGGCTGAGGTTGGTAAAAATCAAGCTCAAGCCCTCATAATCAGATTGGCTGAACTACAGCGCCAGGTCAATGCACAGCCTAGAGGGGTAACTGAAATTAAAGTGAGGGTGCTAATAGGGGAAAAAAATGGGACTGCACCAATTGGGATGGAGATGTGTGGGAAGAGCAGGGAGAGAGTGAGGAATCCAAGATGGAGGCAAGGAGGACTATGTAGGGCGCCTCCTAATCTTACCATGTCCTGTTACTAAAATCAATGGGAAACTGGCACAACCCAATCTAAACAAGATGACAAATGGCTCAGAACCTTCAGGAATTAAGGTATGGATCACCCTGCCAGGGAAAGAACCAAGACCTGCTGAGGTACTCGCTGAGGGTCGAGATACAGAATGGGTAGTAGAAGAAGGTAGTTATAAATACCAGCTACAACCATGTGACCAGTTACTTAAATGAAGACTATAATTAGATTTTCTCTCATCTCATTATGCTTATATGTGTTTGCGTGTGTGTGTGTGTGTGTGTATAGCCTATGTATTGGAATTTGTTAAGATACACTCTAATGTTAAGCAACTGAATGTCAGGAGAATAGATATTCTCCAAATAGGAACTTTGTGCTCTACTGTGGGGACGACACTGCATTTCCGTTTGTACACAGTGCAGTTGTGCTATGTTAGGAGTAATTACTACTAACTTGATCATTGTGCTTAGGAATTAAGTATGGTTCAAGGAAATGTGTCTGCTTGTCAAGTTGACCAGGGGTGGATTGTGACTGTTGGAGAGATTATGTCAATTTGAGGCAACCAGGAACCACACCTGGATTGGGAATTGAGAATCCGCCTGGATTAGTGTGTGAGTGATTTGTGGGTCAGGGAATGAAGGAAGAGCACGCACCCAGATGTGGGAGGCCCAGCTGGAAATCAAGTGGCATAAAAGGAAGAAGAAAGGCTGTTACAGCTTCTTCCTCTGGGAAAGTTCTCATCTTCGCAGTTGTCTAGACATGCTGACTTGCTACACGCCACAGATCTTCATCACAGATTCACTCCAGTCTCAACTTGCACCTGTCTGCCTGTTGCTGATCTTCATTTGCCAATCTTCAGTCTCTGGTCTCCACCATTGTTCTCTGAACAACAGAGATCTGCAACAGACTCTCACCGGCAGTCCTGAAGTCCCAAAAGGGAGTTCTACTTTGTGGCTGAGCAGCCATCGGACAGCTCTCACATGTGCAGGCCGCCATCTTGGACTGTCTCTATCCTCGGATCTGTAAGCCTTCTGAATAGACCCGTTTTGTTATAATTTCTGTAAATTCTGCCTTTTGAACGAACACAAACTAATACAGATACTGTGTAATGTTGGAAGATGGTGGCTGGAAGGTGTGGATGCTTGGGGCTTGACCGGGAGGGCTGAATGCTGGTCCCACCCTTCTCCCAGACTGGTCTCAATTCTGGCACGATGCTGTAAGGACCTTCATCTCTGGAGCTCCAGCTCTGGCCCCTGAACCAGCTCCAGCCCTGCAACACGATTCTACCATTTTCCAGCTGCCCACCATAGACCTTCTAAATCTGTAAAATAAAATTTTCCTCCCTGAAGTTGTGCATGTTAGGTATTAAGTCACAGCAACAGAAACATAACTAAGACAATTCTGCTTCAGCCTCTCAGAGTGCTGAGATTTCTTCCCTGGCCACTAGGCCCTGCTCACTGGCTTGCTTTCTCACGCTGAAATGATTCAGATCTGCTCTTTCAGAACCCTGTGCTCATTATGGAGACTCCCCTTCCTCTGATCATTGTCCCAGTTGCAAATTAGGTATGAGTGTGTAGATGAGCATTTTCCTTCTAAGGGATCAGAGGCTTTGCCTATGCTATATTCTGAGGCCCAACACAGAGCCCCCTGTACGACATGTGTACCTGTTTAATGACTACGTGACTGTTCTCACATTGATGGGCACTTAGGGCAATTTTCCTCTCACTGTGAGGTGAAGCTTTTCAATGGAGCTTTGTACCTTTGGTCCCTTGTCTAATTATTTGCTATTTCCTAAGACAGGGTCCTAGAACTGAAACTGCTACCTTAGAGGACATCTTTCCATCAATTTTTGTTAGCGGCACATAGTAGAAAAAGAATGACTTCAGCAAAGTCAAAGCAAATGTGCTGGCAAGTATAATGGGGCATCTCTGGGGATCCCAGCAGGACTTCAGCCCTGACCTCTTGAGGAATCAGCTATAAGAACCGAGAAATTGCCAATAAGCCAGGCATTATCCCTCCCCCTCCTTTGTCTTCTCTCCTTCCCTTCCTGTTTCTTACTAGACCAGTCAGAGTACACAGAAACGCATTCTAAAGGAACTGGAGTAGCTGAGTCCCCATTGTGAAGATCTGGAGAAACCACCTGGTTAGTGTGGATTGATATATCTACTTCTGGCCTAGACCACTGAACTCAGACCTCAGAGGACAGAGGGCTAATGTATCAGCTGGACAGACAACCACACAGTGGCCACACTTATGAGTTGTCAGTGTGCATGTATAAATTCTCCTGAAGGAAGTCTTCACCTTCCTACTCCCATGCCTCCCATGTGTAGCTGATGGTCGACTAGGCCACAACAATACACACAAATCAGAATGACTTGGCTTAACACAAAGAAGCTATTGCTCTTGTTCTTGTAATCATCCTAGAAGGTCATTCAGATCAGTGGGGCAGCCTTACTTGGTGTGGTCACTCAGAGACTCAGGCTCCTGTTAATTTGGCGTTCTTTTCTATTTTATGATACTTAGAATTGAACCTAGTGCTTTCACACTGAGCTACATACCCAGCATTTTTAAATTTTAAGACAGGGTTTTGCTAAGTTGCTAAATTGGCCAGGCAGAGCTCAAACTTGAGATCCTCCTGTCTCAGCCTCAGAGAGAACTGAGATTACCAGACTACACCAGTGAGCCCAGCTTGGGTTTCTTTTATTCCCTGAGGCTTGTCTGCAGTTGCCTCCAGCCACTGAAAGAGAAAAAGGCAGAGGAGAGCTGCCCTGAAAGTATGAAGGGCCAGGCCTGGAGGTGGTTAACGTTCCAATGGAAAGGGCTACGCCAGGCCACACCTGACCTGAGACCAGCTGGAGGTTGATAGGCAGAGTATCTTTCCATATTCAGCAGAGCTCCTCCCTAGGTACGCTAGATGCAGATTCTGTCTTTCTCAACTCTGCTGTTGCCTCCTCTAAGCTCTGTGCCCTTCTCCCTTAAATGTGCTCCAGACACGATGCAGACCACACACCCCCAGGCAGTCTCCGTATTTAGTCAGAGTCAGCACTGAGCTCCGTGTTGCTAACAATAATAATTACTCCTCAGTCTGCATGTGACCTCACTTAGATGCAAACTGTCACTTTTGTCTCCTTGAAACGTTTTTTTTTTTTTTTTTTTTTTTTTTTTGAGACAGGGTCTCACTGTATAACCCTGGCTGGTCCTGAACTTACTATAGAGCCCAGGCTGGCCTAGAACTCACAGCAATCCTCCTGCCTCAGGCTCCCACATGCTGGGATTACAGGTATGCGCCACCATGCCCAGTTTATGTGGTGCTGGGAAATCGAACTCAAAGCCTTGCTTTTGCAAGACAACCACTTTATAACCACTATGCCATTCCTCCAACCCTCTCCGAAACATTTCTTCACTTGGACTTCAAGTCTCCTGATGTTCTGCCTGTCTTCTCAACTGTTTTCTGTATCCTCTTTGCTGACACCCAACTCCCCAACTCCTAAACATTGGTTTGTCTTACTTATTCACTGTGGGGCAAAATACCCGACATCCACAATTTAAGGAAGGAAAGATTTAATTTATCTCACAGTTTCAGAAGGTCTCACACAGTCCATTCATGGGCAGCCGGAAATAGCAGAAGCACATGGCAGAGGCTGGAGAGCTTCGTAGGGCATTGCAGACGGAAAGCCAAGTGCAGCAGGAGCCAGTTGATATCTGGAGACTCCAGCAAAGCTAGAGGTTTCCCAGGTAGAAGCTGTAACAGTGTTTCTTCTTCCTTCCTTTACTTAGTTCAAGCTGCCAGTTGGGCTCCTTATACCCAGCGTGGGTGCCCCTTCATCACTTCCTGACCCACAAGTCAATAACACACATCTGAAAACTCTGCCCTGGGCACTCCCACAATCTCAACAAGTTGACACAATCCCTCCCAGATCAAGCCCCAAACATCTGCCCTTTCAGCCAGGCCTCACCTCCTAATAGCACATGGTTCTACAGTTACCTTACTACACTCAAATACTTGAGGCTTTGGGAGGATACTCCAAATCCAAACCATAGCAGATATTGTCTTGAGTACCACTTTCCACCTTATCTAACTTTCTACTTCACACAGTGATTTTTGAGATAACAGCTTCTGACAATGGACTGAAGCCATAGCTTACTGGTGAAGCACATGCCAAGTATGCTGAGGCCTTGGGTTAAGGCCAGTCATCCCAACGCTCTGGATGCTGGAGGCTGGTGGATGGCACGTTTGAGCCTAGCCTGGGCAACTTAGTGAGACACTGTCTCAAAATCAAATATTTAAACAATGTTTGGCTGGGGCACAGTTCAGTGATTACAGCAGTAATGTAGGCCCTGAATTCAGTTCTCCATAAAAATTAGCCCAGCACAGTGACACATGCCTGCAATCTCAGCACTCCAAAGACTGAGGTAGGGGGATTGCCATGAGTTTGAGTCCAACCTGGACTATAGAGAAAGACCCTGTCTCAAAAATTAATAATAATAATAATATGAAAGATCTCAGAGATATCCCTCAGATCTCAGACCTGCCTTCTGAGCACCTGTGCACTAATCCCCCTTCATCCCCACCGGACATCTGATAGGCAGCTCAAGCTAACACATCCAGGACAGAAGCTGGGATCACACTACCAACCTCCTGTTCCCATTGGCATCCTCGTCTTTTCAATACCACGTGACCCTTTC
The DNA here is from genome assembly GCA_004027205.1 of Ctenodactylus gundi. Classification (NCBI taxonomy): domain Eukaryota; kingdom Metazoa; phylum Chordata; class Mammalia; order Rodentia; family Ctenodactylidae; genus Ctenodactylus; species Ctenodactylus gundi. Next base: position 26,814 of record PVKB01004992.1, on the reverse strand, counting down.
TCCTTGGTCTAAACACCTTGAAATCATCCCTCACTCCTTTGTTTTTATAGTCATCCATTCCACCAGCAAGTTTTTCAGCTCTGCCTTCAGATTGGAGCCGGAATGTGACCACACCTTACTGTGGCAGCTCCAGTGGCCACCTTGCTCCTTGCTCAGTGTTGGCAGTGGCTTCCTCCTACACCTGTGTGGTTCTCTAGGATCTCTTCCACTGCCACAAAACAAATGCTGGGTCATGTCCCTACTCAACTCAAGCCCTTCCAGTTTAGAGCAAAATCTGTGACCTACTGACAGGGCCACGAACATTAAGTGTTTGGAATTGCCCAGTGCAAACTAAAAATATAGGGGTCCTGTTCAAAGAAGATGGAAAAGTGCTGCTGTTAAAAGCATCAAAGATGGACAGAAGCTAGTGCTGTGTGCACCTGTGATCCCAGTAGTCTGTGACTTAGTGAAACCTTGTCTCAAAATAAGTAAAGGGCTCAGTGGCTGAATGCTTGTTTAGCATTTACAAGACCCTGGGTTTCAAGGCCACAGCATCACAAAAATAGAAAAAGAAAAAAAGGGTGGAGTTCTAAACTTAAAGCTTTTTGTTTGTTTATTTTATTGTGGTCTCTTGACTTGTTTCTGTTGTTGTTTTGTTTTCCTCTGTGCTCGATATGAAACCTACGGCCTTCACAATGAGCTACATCCCTAGCATTTTTTTCATTTTTTATTCTGAGACAAGCTCTCCCTAAGTTACCTCGGCTGGGCTCAAATTTATGATTCTCTTGCCTCGGCACCCCCAAACCCTCTCATATACTTTCTTTTTTTTAAAGGAAGCAGGTGGATAATTTTCCTATGTTGTTCAGTTTGGCCACGAGCTCTTTTTTCTTTTTTGTGGTACTGGGAATAGAACCCAGGGACTTCATACTGAACTACGTCCCCACTTCATTTTTATTTCCTGATTTTAAGACAGCGTCTAACTGTATTAGTTTGGGTTCTTTCAAAAGGCAGAATTTACAGAAATTATAACAAAAAAGATCTACTCAGAAGGCTTACAGATCAGAGGATAGAGATAGTCCATGATGGCGGCCTGCACATGCGAGAGCTGGAGTGTCCGATGGCCGCTCAGCCACGAAGTAGAACTCCCTTCTGGGACGGCAGGACAGGTGGTGGGAGTCTGCTGCGGATCTTGGTTGTTTGAAGAACAATGGTGAAGACCAGAGACTGAAGATCAGCAACGGACAGACAGGTGCAAGTTGAGAATGGAACGAATCTGGGATGAAGTTCTGGGGCATGTAGCAAGTTGGTGTCAGTAGACAATAGTGAAGGTGAGAGCTTTCCCAGAGGAAGAAGCTGTAATAATCTTTCTTATTCCTCCTTTTTATATCATTCAAGTTCCAGCTGGGCCTCCCACATCTGGGTGGGTGCCCTTCTCTCATTCGAAGGCCCACACATCACTCACACGCTAATCCAGGCTGGTTCTCAATTCCCAATCTTGGCGTGGTTCCTGATTCCTGCAAGTTGATATAATCCCTCCAACAGTCACATTAAGTCACTCAGGATTCGCTTGAACTTGCAATCCTGTTGGCTCTGCCTTCTGGGATTACAGACCTGTGCACTCAGGCCCAGATGACCTTGAACTTCTGCCTCAATCTGCCATGTGGCTGGGACTACAAGAGTGAACCACTACCTCTCATATACTTAAAAATACCTCTGATTACTTATAATCCCTAATACAGCAGAGGTGCTCTGTAAATAGTTGTTATATTGTATTGTTCAGGAAATAATGACAAAAGAGTCTATACATGTTTACTGTAGGCATAACTTTTCTGAATGTTGATCATCTATATTTGGCTGTATCTGTGGTTACAGAATCCAGAGATACAGGGGCTCCAATATTGGCACAGCAGTTAAAGTGCTTGCCTTGCAAGCACAATGCCCTGAGTTTGATTTCCTAGCACCACATGAAGCCAGGGGTGGTGGTGTACACCTATAATCTCAGGCTGAGGCAGGTGGAGTGTCATGAGTCCAAGGCCAGCCTTGGCTACACCAGTGAGTTTGGGACCAGACTGGGCTATAGAGCAAAACCCTGTCTCAAAAGAAAAAAAGGAATACAGACATACGAAGGGCGACTGTATTAAGATTGGCAAAGCCAGGCAAAGTGATGGATACATTTGGTTCCAGTTTCTAAGGAAAATGAAGCAGAAAGATCACTTGAGCCAAGAAATTCAAGGCCAATCTGGGCAACATCATTTGACCCCAACTCAAAATACATACATACATACTTGTAATTCCAGCACTCTGGAAGGCTGAGGCAGGAGAAGCACAAGTTAGAGCCCAGCCTGGACGACTAATGAGCCCCTGTCTCAAAGAAACTGAAAGAGCTGGAGATGTGACTGAGGGAGAACATGCTGGGTTTAGTCCCTAGAAGCAAAAGAAGAGAGAGAAAGAAAAGAATTTTAAGACAGAAACAAAAGAGCAGATCTTCGACCCATACAACTCTTTCTACTATGGAAAACTGGTGCTCTCAAAATTTATCTCCTACCATCTCCTGCTCAGACCTCTCAGCTGCAGCTACACTGGCCCCTAGGGATCCCTCCCAGTGCCACCCTCTGGCTCTGTGCCCACTGCCTTTTTGCTGTGTTGCAAGGTGGCTGCCCAGAAGGCTCCTCTGTGGTTCTCACAGGGCTCCTGCCTCTGCATTGCTTTGTGCAGGGCCTGTAGCGGGCCTCCCAAGCATCATAAGACACCTGGGCATGTACCAACCACCATCCCTCTGGGGCCCGTACATTCATGGAACCCAGGGAGTGGGTTTGGGTCAAAGTCTGAACCAGGGAAATCTAGAGCCCAGGTGGGGAGGGCCCTACCAAATAATTATAACCACTCCATCTTTAAAGATTGTCAAGACGTGGTCTCGGACACAGACACACACAGACAGACACACACAGACACACACAGACCCACACCCACACCCACCCCACCGCCTGAGACCCAAACCCTGAGCTCATTCTGTCTTGAGGAGAAAAGAATGCCCTAGATGTTTCAACCTCTCCAGCAGATGTCGCTGTGGCTGTTTCTGATTATCCTCAAGACTCAAGCCCAACTACTTCACTTGCTCATGTGACTCCTCCACTGTTTAATTACTTTTTTTTTTTTTTTTTTGAGACAGGGTCTCACTCAGTAGCCCAGGCTGGTCCTGAACTCACTATAGAGCCCAGGCTTACCTTGGACTCACGGCAATCCTCCTGTCTCAGCCTCCCAAGTGCTGGGATTATAGGCATGTGCCACCATGCCTGGCTTATGTGGTGCTGGGGAATGGAACTCAGGTACTTAGCACTTGATGTAGTGCTTGCTAGGCAGGCACTTTACCCACTGAGCTATTTCTCCAGCCTCCCTCCACTGTTTAATGTAGGAAGCGTCCCTCCACCACATAGCTTCTCTGATGAATCAAACAACTTGCTCCCTTCCCAGTCCTTGCTTTGTGTCTTTCAGGTGGTGTTATCTCAGAGGCTGAGTATGAGCAAGACACCTCAGAGACAATTGGAATATTAGGTCCTCCCTCACTGCTCAGGACTTCCAGCCCACGCCCCCCAACACACCCTCATACATGTTCAATGAAACTCCTTAGGTAGGCCTTTAAAGAAGAATTTATTTATTGAAATCATACAAGAAAATTTCCCAAATCTAGGAAAAGAAATTTATATTCACGTACAAGAAGCTTATAGATTAGCCAAATAGCCTCTACCAGAAAAGAAACCCTCCACTACATATCATAATCGAAATCTCAGAAATTCAAAATAAAGAGAGAATATTAAAAGCAGTAAGAGAAAAGCAGACATTATTTTACCAAGGCAAACCCACTAAAATTACAGCGGATTTCTCAATGCAAACCTTAAAGTCCAGGAGAGCATGGAGCAAAATCTTTCAACCTTTCAAAGAAAGTGTCAACCCAGGTTGTTGTATCCAGAAAAATTATCCCTGAAATTAGAAGGAGAAATAAAATTTTTTCATGACCAAGAAACTCTAAAGAAATTTGAGACCACTAGCTCAGCATTGCAGAAAATACTTGAAGGATTCTTAGAGCGTGTCACAGACAGAAGCAGCACCAAAAAAAAAAAAAAAAACCATAGAGAAAAGAAAACATCTGAAGAGAAAGTGTAATAAAAAGAAAAAGCAAAGAAACAATACTTGAAAAACAGGACAAAGACAGGATTCAGTAAAAATTTTACAATAATTACTCTCAATACTAATAGTCTGAACTTGCCAATCACAGGTCACGGGCTAGCAGAGTGGATCATAAAATAAAACCCAACTATTTGTTGTCTACAAGAGAAACATTTCACCCACAAAGAAACAAAGACTGAAAGTAAAATGCTAGAATCTAAAACTACATGCTACTGGAGCCCAGAAACAAGCAGGAGTAGCTATACTATTCTCAAACACTGCAGACCTCAAACCAAAATAGATCAGAAGAGACAAGGGGGGTCACTATATACTGGTAAAAGGAACAATCTAACAGGTTGAGCCAACAATTATAATCTTACATGCACCCAATGTAGGTGCACCCACTTACATACAACAGAAACTACTGGACATGAAAGTGAAATAAGCCCCAATGTGAGAGTGGGAACCCTACTCTCACAAATAGTCAGATTCACTGGACAAAAAAAACAACAAAGAAAGGTCAGAGCTGAGTCACACCCTGGAGCAAATGGACTTAACATATCTACAGACTATTCTATCCAATATCAATAGAATACACCATCTTCTCAGCAGCACATAGCACTTTTTCCAAAATAGACCATATCCTTGAACATAAGACATGCTTAAATAAATACAAAAGAAGTGAAATCATTCCCTGCATACATAGAATAAAGTTAGAAATCAATAGAAAAGGTAACTACAGGCATTATTCAAATACATGGATATTAAATAATACCTTATTGAATAAGCAATGGATCACAGTAGAAACCAACAAAGAAACTAAGAATTTTCTAAAGCCAAATGACAATGGAAACATATCATACCAGAATCTGTGGAACACAATGGAAGCAGTACTAAGAGGGGTGTTTATAGTTATGAGTACACATAAAAATATAATAATAAAGAGCAGGACTTCTGGTCAAGATCATGGCCAAAAAACAGAACTGCACAATGTCTCCTCATGGGCACACTTAAAAAGTTAAGAATATAATCAAAAATGGCCTGTTCAATGTACCTAGGACAGGGAGGAGCACCATGACAATTGAAAGGAGGCCACAGGAAGGCCAGAAAACCCCAAAACACATTGGGAGTGTAAGTAAACAGCAGCCCAGCCCAGGAAGCAGATGCGGGCCAACTGCAAATGGCAAGGAGCTGCCAGCATCTGCAGACGAAGGAAAGACAGGCAGGAACCTCTGACTGAGGTAAGTGCACATCTGGGAGAAGTGGAAATTGACAGTAGCTGGTAACCCCAGCCTTCAAAAATTCAAACCTATGGGTAGTGCATACTACAAACACAGCGCACACTCCCTGTAGTAAAGGCCTCCCAGAGCCTAGATTAGAGTAAAAGAAAGCTCAAAAGAGCACTTAAGGGCTTCTGGTTCACTCTTAAACAGTGCCTAGGAAGAAACTAGCGCAAGAGATAGTTGCGGAGAGGAGAGAAAAGGAGACTGATCTCCTGAATGACTTGGGTGTAGCGGGAGTACCTCCGATGGGGGAGAACCGCACCCCAGGGGAGGGGAGTCAGGAGGGGCAGGAGAGCTTTGCTGAGGGGGACAGACGTGATTATGACACCTCAGAAGCAAGCATACTGTTAAGTCCTTCCTCACTGCCTACTCCTAGCACAGAACTCAGAGGAATTTAAGCTCCCCACAAACCTGCTAATCGCCATTCAAAGAAATCTCACCTCTAGGCTTTTAAAGTGAAATCCCTCAACAAAAGAAATGTGGGAGGAAGACAGGCAACAGGACCCACACAGGCCCCAGGAATTCATGTCATGGGCCCTGAAATAGTGGAACTCACAGGGAAGAAAGTCAAAAAGCAAATAAATGAGTCAAACACCCAGTTTAAACATGTCCTTAAAGAAATGCAAGCAATGATCAGCAGGTTTAAAGAATAACTTACTAAACAAATAGTGGTTCAAATGGAGACAGAGCCCACTGAGGATACTGCAGCCACAAATAAAAAGTTGGCTGAGGGACTTCCGGTCAAGATGGCAGCTGAGTAACAGCGCTGCACAATGTTTCCTCAGCAACTCACTTAAAAAGTCAAGAATTCAGTTAGAAAAAGCATGTTTGGTGTAGCTAGGAAAGAGAGGAGCATCCCCCAAAACTGAAAGGCAGCCAGCGGGAGGCCAGAAATTCTGAAGGATTATCGAAAGCAGAGAAAAAAAAAAAAAATTCCCGCAGCCCAGGAAGCTGCTGCAAATGGCTGGAGCCGCAGGAAAGCTCGCAGGGACCTGAACATCTGATGGAGCTGGGAGAGTACGGAACACACAAAAACGGACAGGAGGCTGCGGGTGGGCCAGAAATCCTAAGTCACGTCAGAAGAGAAGACGCAGCCAACTTGGCGCAGCCCTGAGCTGCCGGCACCCACAGACCACAGATGGAGGAACGTCCGGAGCCAAAACCTCAGCCCGAGGTAAGCGCAGACCCAGACAAGTGGGAATTGTCAGTAGCGGGCAGCCCCAGCCTCTGAAACACCAACCTGCGCGTGTGTGTACTACAAATGCAGCGTGCGCTCCCCCTAGAAAAGGCCCCAGGATCCCAGATCAGAAACAGGGCTCAGCAGCCGTCTCAGGCAGTGACGTCAGCAGGAGGCATTTTCTCTCCTGAGCACCAGAGACAGCCAGAGGTAGCAGAACTATGGGGAAATGTGGTAACAAATCTTACACAAAAAGACCTGACACCCCAGAAGTTGATACCAGCGATTCTGAAATTGCAGAATCCAAAGAAGAAAGGGGCAAAATGATGGTAACTTCTGGGCCCAGAAAATCAGTGAATTGAAGCAGGAATTAAAGCAGGAAATAAAACAGACAGCGCAAGAAGCTACACCAACACATAGCTAAGCAAAAAACAAGCCTTGAAAAGCAACTAGAGGAGACCAAAGAAGAAATAGACCAGAAGATAATGAAGGCAATACAAGAAACTAGAGAAGAACAAAACAGAGATATAGAAAAATTGAATGTAGATATTCAGGAAGTGAAAAACACGCAAGAAATAATTAGCAACCACTTTAAACAACTTCAGAATAGAATATCAGACCTAGAAAATAAAGTGACTGAGTTGCAACATACAGGCCATGAAGAACACAAAGTAAATAAGAAAGCAAGCAAATCATTACAATGGCTGATAGATAATTCAAAGAGAAACAACCTCAGAATTATGGGAATCCAGGAGAAGACTGAGGACAAAACAAAACGCTTAGAGGACATGTTTAATGAAATAATGGAAGAAAATTTCCCAAATCTAAGAAAAGAAATGAACATGGAACTATTGCAGGCATATAGAACACCAAACAACTTCAATCAGAAGAGATCCTCATCCTCATCACGATACATCATAATTAAAATTCTAGAAACCCAACACAAAGAGAAAACACTAAAAGCGGTAAGAGAAAAACAGAAGGTGACCTACAAAGATAAGTCCATCAGGATAGCTTCAGCTTCTCAATCCAAACTCTATAAGCAAGGAGATCGTGGAGCAATGTCATCCAAGCACTAAAAGAACTTAAATGCCAGCCAAGACTGCTATATCCAGCAAAATTATCTTTTAATTTAAAGGGAGAACTTAAAACTTTCCATGATAGAGAAAGCTTAAAGGAATTTGCAGCCACTGAGCCAGCATTGCAGAGAATACTTAAAGGAAACTTAGAAAGTGAAAGGGAGGCGAGCGACACCAATGACCCCAGAGGAAAAGTGATAACAACTAGAGAAGAATGAGCTGAGAAAAAAGTAGGTTAGTAATCAGTGAAATATGAGTAAATGAGTTATGAAAGTTAAAAAATTCTGAAATAACTAAATTTGCCTTCGTATCTGTCACTTTAAGCATATTTATGTGGTATAGATTTAAGTTCATTTAATGTAGCAATGTGATATAGTTTTAACTTTGTTTTATTGTAGAAGTTCACTTGTTAGGACAATGATGAAAATTTATCTTAAGGAAACTGACTGATGTAAAGATAACCCTGTGAATGTACAAGTATGCACCTTCCAGTATTCAGCTAAGGCATTTAAAAATCTAAATTTTTTTTCTTCTTCTTTCCCAAATTTACTAGTCTTTTGAACTACATGCTTGCAGTTATTTTCTAATGTGAACTTGTGGGTAAGGCCAGGTTTAAGAATAGCAACAAAGATATAGCAAAATATAGAAAAAAAACTTTTGGTAAATATCGCAATAAAGGGATTGGTTGGATTCAGAGAAGAGGCATCAAGATTTTACTACTGTGAACCCATTAGAGGAATAGGAAGCTGAGTCAGAGTGGTAACTTAAGTGAAATGACTTAGGTGTGGAAGATTAATACGTTAAGCACTGTATGGTTTCTCTGACTTGGAAAACACAGAACACATTCTTTGGAACCGTATGAAGTGATAGCTGGAGTCGGGGAACGGGATGGGGGGGATTGGAGGGTAGAAAATGGGAAGGGATTGTAAAGTCGATACGATACATATGTGTACAGAACACCCAAATTCATTGTAAATACTGTGTATTACATTTGTATATTAATAAAAATAGTGGGGAAAAAGAGTTGGCTGACGTAAATAAGAAAGTGCAAGATATGAAGGAACATTTTGATAGAGAAGTGGGAATTCTGAATAAAAATCTAGCTGAAATTCAGGATACGAAAAATACATTTAAAAGCAAGGGAAGTTGACTCGAACATCATGAAGACAGAATTTCAGACCTTGAAGATAAGGCTGAGAAAACAAATTCTATAATTAGGCATGACTACAGTCAGATACAACAGCTAATGGATGATTCAAAGAAAACCAACCTTAGAGCTATGGATGTGGGGGAAAGAGCAGAAGACAGCACCAAAGGTATAAAATCATGCAAGAAAATTTCCCAAATGTAGGGAAAAAATTAATTTTCAGGTACAAGAAGCTTATAGAACACCAAATAACCTCAACCAGCAATGAGACTTGTCACACATATCATAATCAAAACCTCAGAAATTCAGCCTAAAGAGAGAATAACAAAAGCAACAAGAGAAGATCAGACATTATTTTACCAAGGCAAAAACAACTGACTACCACAGATTTCTCAATGCAAATTTTAAAAGCCAGGAGAAGGGGATGCCAGAAGGGGGACACTATGGCCAGGTGGCTCTTCAATTGTCTTTCAAGCTTTAAAAGACAGCAAGTTTAAATCCAGGTGGTTGCATCCAGCAGAATTATCCCTGAAAATTGAAGAAGTAAAAAATTTGACCAAGAATTCCTAAAGAAATTTGTAACAACTAGCCCAGCATGCAGATAATACTTAAAGGAATCTTAGAGGGAGGTAGAGAGACATGCAAAGAACATGAAGGAAAGGAAACATCTATAGAGAAAGTGTAACAAAAAAAAAAATTGGCATTTGAAGCATTTGATTGGTATCCTTTTAAAATGGTCCCAGCTGTCTTGTAAAATCTGTGAAGCTTCTCCCATAATTATTATTTTTAATAGTATATTAGCTTACAAAACAATTATATTCAACCTGAGGAATTGGCATAAAATCTTTTAAAATATGTATGCATAAATTTATAGATGGATAGATAAAATGATAAATCAAACCTGGCAAAATGTTAGTAAGTAGTAAAATGTGAGTAAATAATTTATGAAAGCTAAAAAAAAAACTTTTTCTTGTCCCAGGAGGTGACCAGGCTACAGCAGGGGAGATGACCCAGGTCCACTTGTCCTCCTGGTCTCCAGGAAGCTCGGGTGGAACTGCAAGAGCTGGTGATGGGGCTGCAGCTGGAGGGAGGTGCTGCATCTACACATCTCCCCTGCAGGTGTGAACCAGCACTTATTGCCATGAATAAAGTAGGTCAGGTTAGAAATACGGCAGAATGCGACAAGAAAATCATAATTTTAAAGAATTGTACTTTGGGGTTGGGGGCAAGGTTCAGTGGTTAAAGTGCTTGCCTTATATACACAAGGCCCTGGGTTCCATTCACCAGCACCACATAAAAATTAGCTGGCCGAGGTAGTACACACCTATATTGCAACCCTTGGGAGGCTGAGACAGAACTGCTCTGAGTTTGAGGCCAGCCTGGGCTACACAGTGAGCTCAGGACCAGCCTAGAGGAGAACAAGGCCCTGAGACAGACAGACAGACAGACAGACAGACAGACAGACACACACACACACACACACACACACAGTACTTTTAATAAGACTGCAATTGAGGACACAAAGTCTCCCAGGGTTATCCCTTGATTGGTTCAAGCTTTTCTTCCTGTCCATTCCTGTGGTTTGGATCTGGAATGTTCCCCAAAGCCTCATTTTGCGTATTTGGATGTAGTGGTAAAACTGCGGAACCAAGTGCTATTTGGGAAGTGGGGCCGGGTCTGCTGGGGTTTTTTCCCTTCACTTTTGATGTTCCTCAGGGATTTCTGACCTTCTCCTGGCCTCTTTTCTGTTGCTGGCATGCTCCTCTGTCCTGGCTACATTGAACATGCATTCTATGACTAAATTCTTGACTTTTTAAGTAGGTCGGTGAGGAGACACTGTGCAGCTCTGTTACTCGGTATTTTTTAATTAGGTGAGGACTGTACCACTGAGCTACACTCCAACCCACTTTATATTAACTAAATCTTAATTGATTTTTGTGTCAAAGTCTCACTAACTTGCTCAGACTAGCTTTGATCTTGCAATCTTCCCGCCTCTGCCTTTGGAGTACTTGCTGGTATTACAAGTGTGGGCTCCGGACCTAACTGTATTATATCTTTGCAGCAGGACCCAGATTATTTGTCTCTCTCTTATTAATATGGAATTCTGGTTTTGGTCTTTGATAAATTTTGATAAATTGCCCAGGCCGCACTCCAACTTCCAGTTTTCCAGCATCAGCCTCCTAGGGTGCTATGGTTATAGGCACACAGCCACTGAGGCAGGAGAAGTGTCAGAAGCCACTCCAAGGCTGCAGGTGGGGGTTGCCCAGTTATTGTCACGGCTCTCCTTATCTTTTCTCCTCTCCCTCCTCTGGTCACACCCCTAACCTCCACCCCCTGCTGCCTACCTACAAGAAGGGGCAGGGCCAGCTGGTACTAGTGGACAGCTGGGGACCCCTGCAGTTCCAGAGCCTGTCTGCAGGCCGACCTACGGACTCCTAGTGCTGCCTCAGGTATCATTAGGCCTGCAGAAGCATGATTTTGTCTTTCCTGAGACACATTTCCAATGGTCAGGTTCCTCAGCATTCTGCCAAGATGTTGAAATTTCATGTGTTTTTTTTCTTTTTCAGGTTTACAGTGAGGACTCTGGTGCCGACCTGAGATGCCACATTCAAACCTACATCTGCTGCAGGAACAGGTTTCCGAGCTGTCACTCAGATGTGGGGGTTATACATAGTCCTTTCCCCTGTACCCTGTGTTTGTCTGAATTGGATGGTGGGAGTATACAAAAGAGAAATTCCTTTGATGCCCATGTTTTGCAGTATGACAAATTAAACACCCTAAACTTTCCACCCCCTAAAAAATAATTAAAGTGTGGTGACAATAATTCAAATGCACTGGCAAGAAAGAAAGTAACCATCAGAGGTCAAAACAGAAGTAAATCTCAGCACATAGGGAGACTGAGGCAGGAAGATCACATGCTCAGGTTCTGCCTGGGTCAACTGTCTCAACTTAGTGACACCTTGTCCCAAAATCAAGGTAATTAAAGGAAGCCAGGCCTTGTGGCACAGGCCGGTCATCCCACCATTATGGGAAGGCTCGGGCAGAAGGATGCAAGCTGGATTGCTACCTGAGTAACCCAGCAAGGCCCTGGGTCAAAAACCAAAGCTATAAACAGCTGGGGTCTGTTCTGCCCGGCAGCCAAAGCCTTCTCAGCATGGGCGGTTTTATTTACTTATTTATTGTAATCACAAGAATCATACAAGAAGTTCCTCTTTTTCTTTAAGCTGAACCATTTTGTAATAATCGCCTGCTTACACTCCATTCATTCCAGAGTGTCCTAAGTTTTCTTTTACTAGCCTAGCCATGCGGCACAGGCTTCCATCCCCAGCTGTCTTAGTTACTTTTTTGTTGCTGTGACTCAATACCCGACACCCACAAACTCAGGAAAGGAAAGGTTTATTTTAACTCACCATCTCGAAGGTCACTGTCCATTCAGAGCAGGCGGCGCAATCGAAGTGCATGGCAGAGAGAGAGGTGGAGGCAGCTTCCCCAACAAACAGGAAGACATGCTGAGGCTAGTTGAGACTAGTCCCAGTCCTCCAGGAAGGCAGGTGCAGCTTATGTATCCTTTCAGGTCTCCGCCCAGTAACCAGTCCCTCCTGCATCCAGGTGTGGCCACTACACACCATTAATCCTAACTTAACTGCAATCCACCCCTCCACACCAGACCCCAATCCACCAACATCACATGGTTCCATTAAAATACATTAGACTTTTGGGGGACACTCCAGATCCTAACAACATTCCACCCCTGGCCCCCAAAAGACTCATGTCCTTCTCCCCATGCAAAATGCAATTGGTCGCTCTCCAAGAGTCACCGAAGTCTTAACAGTTTCAGCACTGCTAAAGAAACTCCAAGTCCATAGTCTCCTCTGAGATGTAAGACAAACTTTTAGCTGTGAGCTCCTGTTCAAACCAAAGAGTTAAGCACTTCCCACATAAAATGGCACAGGGTAAACATTTCCATTCCAAAAGGGATGAATAAGGTAATAAAAGACAATAGGAACCAGAACAATTCCTAAAGCCGGCAGGGCAAGTGTTAAATCCTGTAGTTCCATGTCCAGCAACTGGGGTAAATGCTGGTGAGGCATGAACTCCAAGGGGCTTGGGTGGTCCCACCCCTGTGGCGTTGCTGCTGACTGCAACCGCCATCTTCCCTCCTTTGGGCTGGATCCACTCACAGCCTGCTGCGTTTCTCAGCTGACAATACATGTTCCTGGCTTCTCCAAATTTTCGGGCTCTCCACGGGACCCTAGGCTTCTCCTTCACAATTTCACTCACGGCCCTCCCAGGGGCACACTGCTTGGCCTCCAAGGCCTTCCTCTGAAACCTGGGTGGAAGCCTCCATGAACCCACAACTCTTGGGCTCTGCAAGCTTGTAAAGCCAGGACCACGTGGACGTCTCCAAGATCCTCCACTGGCTTGAGCAGGAATCTGGCTCCTTTGTGCCATGGCTGCAGCAGCTTCTGAGTGCCTGCATTGCTGAACTCTGAGAAGCTGAGCTCCAGCAAACACTTCCCTCTTTGGCCCTACAGGCAGTCCTGGGGTACTCTTCACAGGACAAGATCCTTTGCCTTTGCACCCTTTAGTTGGTAAAGGGTGGGATCTTGCTGATTCCTGAATCACTGTGAAGGCCTCTTTTTTACAATCCTAATTCCAACTTCTTGGTTTCTGTTTACTGTTAGTCTCTTGAACAACCACATGCTTTTCCACTCCAGACTGCAAGCTTTTTACATCTGTTCTCTCTGCCACTGTCTCCTGTCTTTCACTATAAAGCTGGCTAAAAGCCGCAAACAGTAGCCATGTAACAGTTTTAACATTAGTCTGTCTTGAGATTTCCTCCACCAGAGTAAGCAGTCCACCAACCCTAATTTCAGTTTCAGGCAAAGTCTCTGGACAAGGGCAAAATGCCGACAAACTTCTTGCCAGAGTGTAGCACACATAGTTTTTAGGCCACTTGCCGATACAGTCCTCCTTCCCACCTGAAACTTCTGGAGCCTGGCCTTTCCAATCCACACTTCTATCAGCATTCTGGTCTTCTGAGCTCCGACCAGAATCTCCCCTCAAGCTCGGCTCAAAGCACTCCCAAGGCTTCATCCCCAAACTTTTCCAAATCCCTTCTACAAACCAGTTCCAAAGACTTCTGAGCCACATCTTCAGGTAAAGTACAGCAATGACTCCACTCCTTTGGTACCAATTTCTGACTTAGTTACTTTTTTGTTGCTGTGACTCAATACCCGACACCCACAAACTCAGGAAAGGAAAGGTTTAACTCACCATCTCGAAGGTCACAATCCATTCAGGGGCAGCCAGCCGGCAACAATCGAAGTGCATGGCAGAGAGAGAGGTGGAGGCAGCTTCCCCAACAAACAGGAAGACAAGCTGAGGCTCACTGAGACTAATCCCCGTCCTCCAGGCAGGCAGGTGCAGCTTGTGTATCCTTTCAGGTCTCCGCCCAGTAACCAGTCCCTCCTGCATCCAGGTGTGGCCACTACACACCGTTAATCCTAACTTAACTGCAATCCACCCCTCCACACCAGACCCCAATCCACCAACATCACATGGTTCCATTAAAATACATGAGACTTTTGGGGGCACTCCAGATCCTAACTACAACACCAGCACAGCAATAAATAACAGGAAAGAACCTTTCAATACTAAATGCAAGTTCAACTGTCAGAATGAGAGATTCTACCTCATTGCTCTGTTTCTGAAACCCAAGATATTTGTAGAAATTCTGACTAGGAAAAAATTAAAAGAAACAGGCTGGGGATGTAGCTCATGTGAAGGCTTTGGGCTCAATCCCCAGTTCCCTACATAATGAATAAACGGGCTATGGTTTAGCTCAGTGTCCCTGGATTGGATCCCTATCACCATAAAACAACCAAAAGGTAAGTAAAGTGACAGCTAGACAGGGGCGTAGCTCAGTAGCAGAGCACCTGCCTAGCATGCTCAAGGACCCAGGTTTCATCTCTAGGATCAGAAAAAAAATCAAGTAGAAGCCAGAACACACCAAGAAGGCCCCTAAGCTGTAGGGGTGATGTTGCTGGTCCCACGGAGCCTCATTTGGTCAGTGGGAAGGGGCCAGGAACAGAAGCGGAAGCTGAGGGCTGGCAGTAGGGCAAGGTCAGCAGGAGACCTGAATGTAAAGCTGAGTCCCCAAAGGCCTGCACCCTCTGGCAAGTATACCAAAGACACCCCACGCTGCATTCGGAAGTGTCCAGTGTTGTAGGGTGTTATGAGGGCACTACAGATTAAGTGGGACCTTCACACCCCGTGGCATCTCCTCTCTTCTGGGAGGGTAGAAAGACTGAATCAGACTCTTAAAAGGCACATTAGGAAACTAACAGCAGAACCTAAATTGCCTTGGACTAAGTGCCTTCCTTGTAGCTCTCCTAAGAGTCAGAACAACGCCTAGGAGAGACGTGGGGTTGCCATCCTATGAGATGCTGTATGGATTACCATACTTGAGTGGATCTAGACCTCCCCACCATGGAAACTAAGGACAAACTTCTCAGGGAATATGTGTTACCTATCTCTTCCACTTTGTCTTCCTTAAGGCTAAAGGGACTTCTCACCCAAACACCTCTTGAATTCACAGCACATCACTTCCAGCCTGGTGACCTGGTGCTAAGCAAGAGCTGGAATGAAGATAAACTCCAACCTAACTGGGAGGGGCCCTACCAGGTGCCTGTAACCACCAAGACTGCTGTACAGACAGCAGAAAAAGCTGGACTCATTACACTCAAGTTAAAGGCATTCTGCCCACCAGTCAAGAGCAGCAATGGGCATCAAGTGCACATCCACTGGCATGAAATTAAAAAGCTCATAGTACTACTTATAGGTCTTAAAAGGGCTATTGATTGCATTCTTACCAATGTTACAAGGACAACTCCTATGGCTCCCTTAGCCATTCAGCTGGTGGTCTGGTTTCCCTTATGAAGACGTAACTAAGCATGAGTTAGAAAATGCGGAGAAAGTAGATGTCAAAGGATTGCAACAGGCTATGGGGGAAAGGATTATGTATAAAACCTGGGTGCCTGGTTAGAATGGATTAAATATTCTGTACATGCCCTTAATAAAGGCACCTATTGTGCACATGTGACAGGATGGCTGGAGGCTCAAGTCATCCCGTTTCCCTTTGAAGAGACCTCAGACTGTATGGGCATGGGATACATGATATCTCTCTTACAGGACAACGTGGTCTACAGTAATAAGTCCTTCTAGATGTTGTTGCAAGTTCCCAGGTGCTAAGGGACCAAGGCAGAGGCTTCAAGAAGTCATCCAACTCCCTGACACTAACTGTACCTGGTGCTTCTCCAGGTGGGAGAGAAAGTCAAAATTTATGGGAAACATGTCTCAATGTGATGAAGGCCTGTCCTTTGAGGAATTAACCAGTCTCCACTGAGTAGAGCCTGAGCAAATGTCTGGTGGTATTCCAGGGGCACTGCTTGAAAACCTCCTGGCTGGCTGGAGTGAAACCTGTACTCTGGTCCAACTGGCTCTCCATTCCACTCTAGCATACCAGCTGCAGCAGCCTTTCCAAGCCTCAGCTCTATTTTGGGCTAAGAAAAGCTTTATAGGCTAAATGGATCTTTTAGTTCCTATATCAGAATCCCCAAAGATTTTCTTAATAGTAGATCTAATGTTGAAAGTCACATAATCAAAGGATTTGAGTTAATATTATGACTCATGGCTAACAAAAATATAGACTGGGTAAATGATGTCTATTACAACAAACAAAAATTTATTAATCACAGAAGGAATGCCATCAAGAACATATTTAAACAACTAGATGCAATCAATAGGATGACATGGAAAGACAGGTTAATGTTGGACAAGATACTAGTAACAAGAGGAAAGTTTATGCTGTGTTGGATGGACAGCACTGGCTTAAATTTAGAGATGGGAAAAGTAATAACTTCCACCTTAAGTCCCCTCACCATAAGGGCTCTGTGCCTGCAGACCTGGGATACTACACTGTTCTCTGTGTCAGGGGTCTCATCAAAGGGCTAATAGGAGCGATCTTAAGTATACAAATCCCTGTGTCAGGCCAACAGGACAACCTGATTGACTAACTGGCCACAACCAGACCATGATAAAAGAAGCTAGTATGGGCTAGAGGAATGGCTCAAAGGTTAAAGTGCTTGCCTAGCAAGCGCTAAGTCAAGCACTAAAGTGCCTGAGTTCTATTCCCCAGCACCACATAAACTGGGTGCGGTGGTACATGCCCATAATCCCAGCACTCGGGAGGCTGAGACAGGAGGATTGCTGTGAGTCCAAGACCAGCCTGGACTACAAAGTGAGACCCGGTCTCAAAAATAAATAAATAAATAAAAAATTTTTTAAAAGGAGCCATTATATGTTAAAGGAACTTGAGAGGTGAGCTAGCTCTTAGGAATAAGTGAAAATGTGCCAGACGGTTTAAAGAAAAAAAAAAGGGGGGGGTGGACTTTGAGCGCCACCTAATGGCAGCAGTGACACACTTTTCAGATAAAGATGATAATCTTTCAGTTTTCACATGCTTTTACCTGGCCAGGTGACTGGATAAGGGAGGAAGGAGGAGGAGGGATAAAGGTCATGCCACAGTGACTGACTTGACCCTGATCCTATACCATAGGTCTTATGGAGAAGATTGTGCATCCTGCCAGTAGGTAAAAGGCAGGGGGAGGGACTTGCAATCTGGGGACTTAAAATCTCCATCCATCATATTTTCGGTGTTCCTTTCCTCACTTGCACATGGGAAGGTCACCCCTTCTTGCAAAAAGATAATTAAAGCCTCATATTCTGACCTCCATGCCTCCCACGTCCATCCTTTGTTTGGACAGGTGAACTCCTGTGAGCCATTTCTAACATATCTAAAGACATTGTATAGAGGCTGAAGAACAGCACAGAGGTTAGAGCACTTGCTTGGCAAGCACAAGTTCAATTTCCCAGCATCATATAAACTGGATGATAACTGAAAACTTCAAGGAAACAGCTTTCTTCATAACGAGAGTATTAATTACCTGGAGAGGTTCCTGAGAAACTGTGGAGAGTCTGAGGTATTTGCATAGCCAGACTCTGGAAGGCTATCCTGGCCCTTTTTCGTGGCCACGTCTGTTGTCCTCTGTATCTAATTTAACATCCTGTGATAAACCCTTTCAGGTGTACCATTCCTAGGATAAATAACTCGTAAAATCCTAAGCTACAACCTCTAACTTTCCACCAACACAAGAGCTAAGAAAGTTTTTAGGTGACACCTGAGGCTTATGGCAAGTTTCCCTGCTTCAGAGTAACCCACCTACCTGTTATTTCCACCAATATTTTCAAAATGTGCTTTGATTTATGATTTTCTTCCATTCTAAAACCATAAATACTGTATGTAAATGCTGCTCATAGGAACGTGTCATGTGGGAAATCCTGAATGCATGTTCTGGGATCTGGTCATTCCTATTTGGCTTCAGAATAAACTGTCTCTTAAACTCTTTAAGACGAAAGTAATTTTTTTTTTTTTTTGCATCGACACAGACATGGTAGCACATGCCTGTAATACTAGCTGAGGAAGGAGGATTGCCATGAATTCAAGGCCAGCCTGGGCTA
Organism: Ctenodactylus gundi; assembly: GCA_004027205.1. NCBI lineage: Eukaryota > Metazoa > Chordata > Mammalia > Rodentia > Ctenodactylidae > Ctenodactylus > Ctenodactylus gundi. Next base: position 8,403 of record PVKB01004992.1, on the reverse strand, counting down.
CATAGTGAGTTCAGGATCAGCCTAAACTACAAAGGAGACCCTGTCTCAAAAATAAATAAATGGGACTGGAGGAATACCACAGTGGTTAAAGTGCTCACCTAGCAAGCACAAGGCCCTGAGTTTCACTTCCCAGCACCACATATAACTGGATGTGGTGGCACATGCCTCGAACCCAGCACTCAGGAGGCTGAATCAGGAGGACTGCCGTGAGTCCAAGGCCAGCCGGGGCTCCATAGTGGGCTCAGGAGCAGCCTGGACTACAGAGTGAAAAAAAAGAATAAATAAATAATAAAAGCATTGTGTATCTGATTTGTTCATATTCCATTGTTCTTTAATTTAGAATTTAAAAATCTGAAAAACGATGCCATTTTGCCTCTTTCAGTTTTCACTTATTAATTCTATATATAGTTTTCAGTAATTTCCTTTTTTTTCCTCCAAACTATCTGAAGTTTAGTGACAATGGAAAAAGAATAGATATGTCTACACTATTTACCCAAAAATATATAGACTTTCTGTGCGTGTGTGCACGTGTGTGTGGTAGTGTGGATCAAGCCCAGGGCCTTCACTCTGAGCTACACACCCAGCCCATTTTTAATTTTGACTTTGACACAAGGTCTTGTTGAGTCACTAAGTTGCCCAGGCTGGGCTCAAACTGCAATCCTGCTGCCTCAGCCTCTAAGAGAACTGGGATTATTGGCCTATGGCCCTGGGCCTGGCTATTCTCGCTCTTGCAACCTTGAGTGTGCTGGATACAGTCTAGTGCCTACAGCATTATCTTAGCTACTTTTTCATTGCTGTGACTCAGTATCTGACATCCACAATTTAATGGATAAAAATAATTTTAGCTCACTGTTTCAGAAGGTCATAGTCCTGTCATGAGTGGCTGGCAACAGTGGAAGCAGAAGGCAGAGGCGGAGGTGAAAGCGGGTCCTTGTGGCACTGCAAACAGGAAGCCCAGTCAAGCAGGAAGGGGGAACTGGAATGCGTTACCCTTCCAGGTCCTGTCCCAGGGATCTGCCACTTTTAGGCCACACCTCAGCGTTCCGTCCTTCTGGGTTAAGTTTCAACAATCCACCTCCTCCAGGTCACATGCCCACATGTGCCACATGTCTGCAACCTGCTACATACCCACAATCCACCCTTCCTGACCAGGCCCTATCTCCCAACAGCACAAGGTTCCACAGCTATTCCACAACATCCAAATACATGAGGTTTTGGAGTGGACATTCCAGATTCAAACCATATTATTTCCTCCATTGCCCCCAAAAGACTCATGTCCACCTCCCTATACAAAATGCACTTAGTCCTCTTAAGTGTTGCCAAAGTTTTAACAGTTCCAATTTTGCTAGGAAAGAAAAAGCCTAATGTCTCCTCTGAAACTCAATGCATACTCTTAGCTGTGAGTTCCTGTGAAAATCAAAGGAAAGTTAAAACACTTCCAATTTACAATGGCACAGGGTTAATATTCCCATTCCAAAAGCTAAAAATAAGGGGATAAAAAGCAATTGGATAAAATAAACAAAACAGGGCAAGGATTAAATCCTGTAGCTTTGTGTCCAGCACTAGGAGTAAACTATGGGAGGACGTGAGCCCCAGAGGGCTTGGGTGGCCCTGCACCTACAGCATTGTCTCTGGCTGTAACCTCAACCTTCTCCCCTTTGCGTTGGACCCACCCATAGCCTGTAGCTTTCCTCAGGCAATGATCCACATTTCTGGCATCTCCAAATTTCTGGGGTCTCCATTGCATTGTAAGCTTCTTCTTCACGACTTCGCACAGTCCTCCAGGGGTTCACTGCTTGTCCTCCTAAGCCTTTCTCAGAAATCTGGGCAGAAGCCTCTAAGAGCTCTTGCATTCTGCATACCGGTGAAACCGGCACCACTGGCTTGGGCAGCAGTCTGGCACCCTTAGACAATTTTGCCCTGAGGTACTCTTCTCACAGCAAAGACTTCTGACTTTCCACCCTTGAATCAGTAAGTGGTGGAGTCTTGTTGATTTCTCAGTTGCCTTCAAGGCATCGTTTCTATATTCCTTCCTGATTCCAAGTATTTGGTTTGTCTTTAATGCTAATCCTTTAACTTGTTTCACTTTGTAAATTTACATACCACATCCCTTTCCACTTCCCACCCCCTCACCCTTCCCTCTTCTTGCCTCTCCCCACAGTCTATCTTCTTACTTTCTTCCATCTCTCTTACATTGTATGGTTTGGTTTCCAAGAGAAACCAGGTATTAACTTCTTGGGTCTGATTCATTTTGCTGAGCATAAGGTTCTCGAGGTGTATCCGTTTTCCCATAAGTTGTGCTGCTATATGGGTACGCATGTGTCACTATTGTATGATGACTTTGTTTTGGGAAGATACCCTGAAGAGGTATAGCTGGGTCAAATGGAATATTGATTTTCAGTTTTCTGAGGAATCTTCATACTGCTTTCCATAGTGATATACCAGCAATGTGGGAGGGCTCCTTCTTCCACACAGCCTCACCAGCATTTGTTTTCTGAGTTCTTGATAGCTGCCATTCTTACTGGCGTTGGATGGAACCTCAGTGTTGTTTTAATGTGCATTTCTCTGATGGCTAAAGATGTTGAATATTTTTCCATGTATTAATTGGCCATTGGACTTCTTCTGAGAAGTGTTCATTCATTTCAGATTCCCATTTTTTTGATTGGGTCCTTTATTTTGGAGGGTCTTTTTTTTTTCTTTGTGTATTTTTTATAATAGTGTGCTGTCTGAGGAGTCGCTGGCAAATATTTTTTTTCCCATAATTTTGCTGGATACAAAAACCCCGAATGACACTTGTTTTAAGCTTGAAAGATTTTGCTCCAGGATCTCCTAGCACTTAAGGTTTGCACTGAGAAATCTGCTGTAATTTGAATGGGTTTGCCTTAGTAAAATGTCTAGTAAATGTTATAGTAAAATGTTTCTCTTCCTGCTTTTAATATCCTCTTTATGTCAAATTTCTGAGGCTTTGGTTATGATGTCTCTTAGAGAGTTTCTTTTCTGATAGAGGCTATTGGTGTTCTATAAGCTCCTTCTACTTGAAAATTTTCTAGACTTCGGAATTTTTCTTATATGATTTCAGTGAATAAATTCTTTATACCTTTGGTGCTGTCTTCTGCTCTCTCACACCCATAATTCTGAGGTTGGTTCTCTATGAATCATCCATCAGCTGTTGTATCAGCTACTTTGCTCATTTGTAATTTTGAAGTCATGCTTAAAAATGGTATTTGTCTCCTGGGCCTTGTCTTCAAGGTCTGAAATTCTGTCTTCACAATGTTCAAGCCAACTTTCCCTGCTTTCAAATGAATTTTTCATATTCTAGGTTTCAGCTGGATTTATTTTCAATTTTTCTATTTCTCTATCAGAATGTTCCTTCCTATCTTGCATTTATTTACCTCAGCCACTTTGTATTTGTGGCTTCTGTATTCTCAGTGAGTTTTGTCTCCATGAGGACAACTATTTGTTAAATTCCTCTTTAATCTTGCTGATCACTGCTTACATTTCTTAAATACCTTGTTTGAACCGGTTGTTGGCAGAAATCAACTTGTCTGTTTGCTTGACTTCCTTCCCTGAGTTTCACAATTGCAGAGCCCATGCCATTAGCTTCTGGGGTCTCGGGTGTTTCTGCATGCGTCCTGTTGCCTTCTGTCTCCATGATTCTAGTTGACTATGGAGGCCTAAGCAAGAGGTTTCATTGAACATGTATGAGGATGTGGGCCCTAAAAGTCCTCTCCATTCTGTACTGGGAATAGGCAGTGAGGAGGGACCTAACAGTCTCATGGCCTCCGAGGTATCTTCTCACCTCCTATTGTCCCTAGAGAAGCTCTCCGGCCTGTCCAGGCTTTCATCGCCAAAGCTCTCCACCCTCACAGGTGCTCCCACTAGCCCTCCGGCTGTTCAAGTCAGCAGTCTTTTCTTACCTCTTCATAACTATCTCTTGTGCCAGTTTTTTTCTGGCCACTATTTAAGAGTGACCCCGCAAAACACCACCACAGCCCATCTGAGGCTTCTCTTATTCTAAATAGTTCAAGCTTGGGCTTTTAAAAAAATTTTTTTTAATGGCTCCTGCCTACACCACTGCATTTTATGTCTGCTGAGTCTGCTTCTCCAAGCTGGTCTAGGCCCTGGGAGGCCTTTTCTAGGGGAAGCCTTCAGTGCGTTTGCAGTTGGCACAACCCACCTGGCTCATTTCAAGAGGCTGGAGCTACCAGCTGCTGTCCATTTCCACATTTTCTAGATCTGCGCTTACCTCAGTCTGAGGCTCCCAGGTCTGGGTTTACATCTATCTGCAAATGTCTGTGGCTCACAACCATGCACAGTCAGCCTGGGGCAGCTTCCTGGGCTGCCGTTTTCCTCTGCTTCTGATGCATCGGGGTTTTTTGTTTTGTTTTTGAGACAGGGTCTTGCTCTGTACTGTTTAGCCCAGGCTGGCCCTGGACTCATGTCAATCCTCCTGTCTCAGCCTCCCCAGTGCTGGGATTACAGGTGTGCACCACCACGCCTAGCTTACCTGGTGCTGGGAAATGAAACTTGGGTACCTAGCACTTGACTTAGCACTTGCTAGGCAAGCACTTTAAACTACTGAGCCATTCCTCCAGTCCATCTTTGGGGTTTCTAACTTTCCCATGGCCTTCTTTCAGTTGCTGGGGTATACTTCCTTCTCCTAGCTCAACTGTACAGGCAGGTTTTTGTTTTTTCAGACAGGGTCTTGCTCAGTGGCCAGGCTGGCCCTGAACTCACTATGGAGCCCAGCCCCAGGCTGGCCTTGGACACACAGCAATCCTCCTGCCTCAGCCTCCAGAGTGCTGAGATTCCAGGTGTGTGCCACATCTGGCTTATGTGGACCTGGGGAATCAAACTCAGAGACTTGAGCTTGTTAGACACATGCTTTAACTGCTGAGCTATTCCTCCAGGCCCTGAACAGGCAGTTTTCAACTCTAATCTCAACTTCTTAAATGAGTCCATAAGGAGGCACTGCACAGTTCTGTTACTTGGTTGCCACCTTGCTCAGAAGTGCTAATCTTAACAATAATGTTGTCTTTAGCATTGCAATCGGCGAAACTGAACATTTTACAACTGTTTTCTCCTGCTTTTCACCAGAGTTGGTCAAAAGGTACAAGCAGTACCCATGAGAGAGCATTAACACTGGGCTGTTATATTAATTTGGGTTCCTACAAAAGGCAGAATTAACAGAAATTCTAACGAAAGGATCTATTTGGAGTCTTACAAATCTGCGGACAGATATAATCTAAGAGGGTGGCCTGAACATGACAGAGCTGGAGGGTCTCATGGCTGCTAAGCTGTGAGGTAGAACACCCGTCCAGAACTGCAGGACAGCCGATGAGAGTCTGCTGCAGATCGAAAACAATGGCAAAGACCAAAGACTGAAGATCGGCGACGGGTAGACAGGCCCAAGTCAAGACTAGAGCAAATCTGTGATGAAGATCTGTTGGCATGTAGCAACTCAGCATCAGTAGACAATGGCAAAAGTGAGAGCTTTCCCAGAGGAAAAAAACGGCAACTATCTTTCTCCTTCCTTCTTTCCTTTTGTACAGTATGGAGTTCCCAGTTGGGCCTCCCACATCCAGTGGGTATTCTTCCCTCATCTGCTGGCCTACAAATCACTCACATCAAATCCAGGCTGTTCCCTGTCTAATTCAGGTTGATTCCTAAGTGCCTAATCTAGATGTGGTTCCTAAACCCTAATTCAGGCATGTTTCCTAATTGCCTCAACTTGACATAATTTTGCCAAAAGTTACAGCAGCCTTGAGATTCCTCTGACAGATTAAGTAGTTCACCACCTTTAATCTCAGTTTCAGGCGAAGTCTCTGGACAAAGGCAAAATACTGACACACTTTTTGCCAGAGCACAGCACGCATGGTTTCTAGTCCATTGTCAATAAAGTCTTCCTTTCCATCTGAAACTTAAGCCGGCCTTTCCAATCTGCAATTCTCTCAGGCTACTGGTCTTCTGAGCCCTGACCAGAATTTCCCACAAAACTTATCTCAAAGCATTCTAATGCTTCTCTAGCCAGTATCTTCAAACCTTTCCTACAAACTGGTTCCAAAGGCTTCTAAACTACATGGTAAGGTACAGCCACACAATGACCCCATTTCTAGTACCAATTTCTGTCGTAGTTACTTTTGTGTCACTATGACTCAGTACCCAACATCCACAATTCAAAGAAGAAAAGATTTATTTTAGTGCAGTTTCAGGTTACAGTACCATCATGAATAGCTGCCAACGTGGAAGTCCAGAGCAGAGGTAGGGGTACAGGCAGCTCTTCACAGCATTACAAACAGGAAGCCAGGTCAAGCAGAAAGGGGGAACTAACATATACCCTTCCATGTCATAACCCAGTAATCTGCCACTTTAGGAGCAAGCCTCAGTGTTCTGCTCCTTCCAGGTGAAGCCCCAATGATCCTCTTCCAGGTCACATGCCCAGCAGTGTGCCACAAGCCTGCAATCTACTATATGCCCCTAATCCACCCCTCCTGACCAGGCCTTGTCTTCTAACAGCACTCTTCTGTAGCTACTCCAAAACACCCAAATACATGAGGTTTGGGGGGGGGGATATTCCAGATCCAAACTATAACAAGCATAAAAACATGTCATTCATTACTCACCAATGGTAACACATTAGGAATTATTTCCATTAACTTTTTTTTTTGAGACAGGGTCTCACTCTGTAGTCCAGGCTAGTTCTGAACTCACTACGTAGCCCAAACTACTCTAAATTCACAGCTATGCTCCTGTCTCAGCCTCCCAAGTGCTGGAATTACAGGCATGCACCACCAGGCCCAGCTTATGCGGTGCCAGGAGACTGAACTCAAGTACACAGCACTTAAAGCTGAGCTACTCATCCTCCCATCCCCCTTTTTTGAAAGTCTCTGTAGTCCAGGCTGTTCCAAAACTCACTATGTAGCTCAGAGTGTCCTCAAACACATGACAATACTGCCTTAGCTTCACCAGTGCTGGGACTGCAGGTGTGCACCACACCACCAAGTTTATGTGATGCTGGGGAACTGAACCCAGAGACCTGCACATGCAAAGCAAGTGCTCTAACCACTGAAGCCTCTAGTCCCTTGCATTAACTTTTATATAGAAATTAAAATTTACACATAGTAACAAGAAAGTATTTCAAAATTCACTGTATGTTCTTGGAAGAAAATGAAGCTTAAACATTGTCAGGACATTGTTATTTTTTTCTGACAATTATCTATGTGATAGTTGATATTCATTATCAGATTTAGTAACGGAGTAAGAGATTTATAATAAGTGTTTGTTCCCTCAGAGATGTTATTCTGTTGTTGTTGTTGCTGCTGCTGCTGCTGCCAGTGTACTACGGTTGAGGCCAGGGCCTTCACCCTGAGGTATATCTCCAGCCCATTTTTTATTTTTGTTCTTCAGCCTCCCAGAGTGCTGGGATCACAGGCCTATGCCATTAGACTTAACGTCTTTATTCGTGCTGAGCTGTTCTCCCAAGGCCTGGGCCAGTGAGTACCCTTCACTATTGGTGTCTCCAGGACACATGCCTTTGTTGCCTCCCCCGACCCTGTGCCTTTCTTGGTGATGAGAGTATGTGAGTCCCTAAGAGTTGGCTGGGGATATCCCATCAACAAGGCTGCTTTCCAGCCCTGAGCACCATCCCGTCTTCCATGTTTCAGGGGAAATGTCAGCGCTCCAAGAACCGCTGGCTGATATACCTGGGTGGTGGCTACCCAGGGCCAGGGCCAGGAGGAGGAGAGGGTCTCCACACACAGCCCATCCCCGACCTGGAGCAGCCAGGCCCTCCCTACATTCAGGGCCTCCCCGGAAAAAGGTGCTTCCCGGGCCTGTGCCTGGCCCCCTTCTCATGTCGATGCTGACTCTGGAAGCAGGATTGGGAGCCGCCACCAGCTGTCAGCCAAGCGGGGGTGACGTGAGAGTTGCACATTGGCCCCACGAGACCCTGTGAGAAGGTCTCTCGGCAGCCGGGGCCCAAGAAGACTCCTCTAGCAGAGGCTGGGCCCTGGGTCCAGAGTACGCAGAAGGCCCCAGCTATGCAACTGTGACACCTCTTTAGAACTGCAGAGGACTTTGATGATTACCTGAACTGAGATCCTTACATAGCGTTCACTGAGAAGGCTGTAACCTGTGCGCCTCTGCCCTAGACTGCTAGGCCACAGAACAGTCCCGAGATGATTGTGAGTGACTCATGCAGACCATTCCTGTCAGATCATTTCTGTCCCTGCAGCCAATAAAAGCATCATCATAAATTAAAGTGCTTACGTCATTTAATTACAGGGCTTACAAATCACTTGATAGGGTGGCTACAGAGGGATTTTGTTGTACTGTAAGAGCAGCTGACACAGTGGAAAATGGGAGAATTAGATGGTCACGAAAAGGAGGCAGCATTCAGAGAAC